>CM076581.1:920193442-920478425 GCA_034641835.2 Pinus albicaulis
TCTTAGTTCACAGATACTGTGGATTTTTTTTATAGATCTTGGTGCTTGGTAGATTTGGACATAATATGGACCTAGGCGCTTGTTCATTACAATGACTCCGTCATCAGGTTTTAGAAAATGCTCAGAAATTTGGATTTCACAAGGGGATTACCCTTGCTTGCAATTATCGATTATCAATCACATTCAAAAACAGTCTTTCATAGCATTGATGAGCTCTTTGTAGGTGAATTTCTGAGGCAATTTCACAATATCTGAACTAAATTTGTCTGTCCTTTTCAATACTCTGCGCTTGTAACAGAACCAGACAAACAATCTAGTGGCCAATGCAACAACAACAACACCTCCTGTTGCAATGCCTGCAATTCACCCTCTCTGCATGCATGAATGACTATGGCACCCTCTTTTGTGAACAGGTACTGGAGCTGAAGGTACTGGTTTCCATTAGGATCGTGGAATTCAACATCCAAAATAGTATCAAATTCCACTGCAATAGTATTCCCCAACGAGGGTAACAGTGCATTGAGACCTATTACACTCATCACCCCCAAATAGCCTCCAGGGCTACCCAGAGTGTGATCATCTGGAGCAATAACAAATTCTCATCCATCCCCAATTGAAACAAGAACAGGACCCACATTGGTTACAGAAAAGGAGAAACATGTTTTGAAAGAAGAAGAAACTTTTGTATTAGGGTCCAGAAATCTAACTGGTCTATTGTACAATGCCCTACCTGCACTTCAAATTGGTACTCCCAACACCATGCTAAGGCTCACTGTGCCATTCTTCAGATGAGCATCTTAACCTGAAGTTTGATTCCAAAAAACCCAAGTCCCCTGTTCTATGCCCAAGACCTCTGTTACAACGAGTAGAGTTCTGAGCGAAATACTTCACAATAGGAAGCAAAAGAAACATCACAAAATTTCTCCGCTTTAGACTGATAATTTTCTGTGCGAAAATTCAACTGCGGATAGTAAAAACATAATATCAAACACAACCAATCGACAATGGAATTTGAACATGAGGATTTATAACCACAGAAAACCCTCTCCAGGTTAAAATAATTCCAGAATGGCTTTAAGATTCTACTAATGAGCGCTTACAACACCATAGCAATTACTGTCAGAATGAAATCTGCTGGAAGCAAAGCCCTTGTACAGTTTCTACATTTCCACAGTGGAAGCAAGAATCTTTCTATCTCTCATGATCTGGTTCTGTGGCCAAATCCTTTGCTATGGCTGTCTTGTTCTGCTAAACGTGGATCTGTCTTAGCTTTGGCTCTGGTTCTCATTTAGGATCGTGGCTATCTAATCTTGTTGTGGCTTTGACTATACAAACTTGTTCAATAGGAAAATGTTGACTCTGCTATATATAGGAGCTTCAATGGGTGCTCTCAAACACTTTTTTGGGCAGCTTTGTTTTGTCTCTGATTCAAGGCGGAACTATGTTGGCCTTGGTTTTTTAGTCCTTGGAACTTAGTTCTCTCATATTTTCCATCCTATCCCCAGTTTGCTACCGAGAAAGACATAACTTCACGATATCAAAATTGACTATTTTTGGCCATTTATCTTTAGTAATGGTACAACCTTAATTTGGTGCATTTGTACAGTATCTGAAGAGCACTCTCAAGCTGTTATTTAGTATTTTAGCATAACTACTACATTTAACTACCATGCTCTAATATTTATATCAACCATAAGCATTCTTAAGGTAGTTCCACATTTGTGAAGCAAAAGGAATGCTTCTGACAGCTTCTTATCATAGTGGTACAATTCTGTTCGCAGTTTATCTTTTATAAACCTCCAATTTTCCAAACGTAGTAGAGACTACAGTTTGCATCTGAAATTTTGGACAAATCTGTTTAGTATTCTACAGAAAATGAATTAAGAATAAAAAAAGCCCACAATTTTTAAAAAGCCCACAATTTTGTAAAAAGCCCACATTTTGTAAAAAGCTCACAATCTGTAAAATGCCCACTTTTATTTTCTTTTTGCTTATATATTGAGCTCCCATTGAGTTCAACAAGTCTTGGGTTTTCTACACCATTGAGAGAGATTTATTGTTTTCTTTATAGGATAATTTGCATCAATGGAAGAAAACATTGGAGCTGGAAAAAAAATTCAAAAGGGTGAAAGGGGTGATGGCAGAGTTTATTGCCCTTGTAAAAAATGTTGTATGAGAAATAATGTTAGAGTTTTAATAGCAACAGCAACAATGCATTATAGGAAATATGGGCACATTGATGGTGGATCGAATGACTATCATCCCATGGTAATTAATTATCTATCTTCATTTTGATTATATCGTAAAATTTTATATTATTTTAATATTTTTTATATGCGCACTAATGTTTAATTATTAATGTTTGTAATTTTCATAAAGGCACAGTTTCCCCCCAACTTTTTGCAGATGATCAACCAGCTTCCACAGCAAAATATTAGTAGATTAGATGATGTTGCACCAGTACAAGAGAATATTGCAGCAAATATTAGTATTGGAAATGATGTTGTACAAGGTGAAGAACATGAAGCGAATGATGAAGGTAATTTTAGTGATCCCATGGAGGTAGATCATGATGACAGTAATGAGACAGTTCACATTAATGATGGGACAAATAAAATGCTCCAAGACTTGTATGGTGAGTCAGATGATGATGGTGGAGATAGCAGTGATGGTATTTATGATGTACCTCTGATTGAAAGGTCAAGTGAACGACTTTTTGAACACTCAAATGCAACTCTTCTCTCTGCTACATTGTTGCTGGTGAACTTAAAGGCTATGAATAATTTTTCAAACAGATGTATGACACAACTCCTAAGGTATGAAATATGTATATATGATCACATATATGTAAATGTTGATTATTTTCCTTTTTTTTAGATGTAATAAATGTGTAAAATAATAACTTATATATATAAGTTATTATTTTACACATTTATTACATCTAAAAAAAGGGAAAATAATCAACATTTACATATATGTGATCATATATACATATTTCATACCTTAGGATTTGTGTCATACATCTGTTCGAAAAATTATTCATAACCTTTAAGTTCACCAGCTCTCTGCTATTGTTGTTGGTGAACTTAAAGGTTATAAATAATTTGTCGAATAGATGTATGACACAACTCCTAAGGTATGCAATATGTATATATGATCACATATATGTAAATGTTGATTATTTTCCCTTTTTTTAGTTGTACTAAATGTGTAAAATAATAACACACACACACACACACACACACATATATATCATAGTTATCAAAACCGGCCGGTCAGGACGGCTGCCGGTTGGAACTGGCCTTGCAACCCGGTCAATAGCCTATTCTCACCTGTTTTGGCCGGTTAACCAGACCTAACCGGCCGGTTAAGTACGGAACTAGCCGTTTTATGCATAAACTGACCAGTTTCGTACTTAACCGGCCGGTTAGGTGCTCCTCCATGAGTTGCAAATTCCTCAGTGTCTCCTCCATGAGCTGCAAATTCCTCTATTATAATAGAAAAAAACTTGTCTAATAACTCATACTCAACACCTTATAGTAGCAACAATACACATGATGATTGATAAATACAAGGCTGGCTAACATAAAATCCCTGGCAACATGCAACTTATCAAGTGTACTTGATGACAATTTCTGTTCTCAAAACAATCAGCAACAACCTTATTTCACACTCAGCTAGGAACTGTCAGACCCTCTCTCTCTGCTCACACATAGCAGCAGCATAAATACAAAACCTTTCACACAGCATACAAGAAATTTGATCATGGCATCAAGACTGATGCAAATGGTCTGACGCCACTCAAGGGACAAAAACATACAACCTAATGAAAATGTGATTGGCAATAACAAATTGACCACTAGAAAATTCCCGCTTGGAAATGCACTAAACTAGCTACTAAGTTTTCTGGGTTTTAATGAATCTTTTCAGTGATAAATTTTGTCAAACACATTGTGAGCAGACTGATGAAGTTGTAATTCTCTCTCAACTTGTTACAAATAGCACTAATAGTGGGTTTCATAAACCAATTCAATACCTCTAAGTGTTGTAGATGTTTTTCTAGAAATTTATTGGCAAGCAAACATAGATAATGAAGAATACAAGATCTTCAAAATGCTAGTCTGATATATATATACTAAACCCAAAATTGTCTTTAAGGCTGATACAATGAATTGACAATAGATCTGAGCAGGGACAGATTGTATATTATAATATTAACTCATCAATAAAACACAGTGAATGATATAAGAGA
Organism: Pinus albicaulis; assembly: GCA_034641835.2. Taxonomy (NCBI): domain Eukaryota; kingdom Viridiplantae; phylum Streptophyta; class Pinopsida; order Pinales; family Pinaceae; genus Pinus; species Pinus albicaulis. The sequence goes on from CM076581.1 coordinate 920,197,695, forward strand.
AACCTGATACATTACTTCAACAAGTTTGCTTATGTATTTTTCGATGATATGTATTGCATTTGCTGCCATTTTGATATATTCACCTTTGCATGGTATATAAATGAGCAAAATTTTCATATTTTGTCTCTATTGGCTTGGAATCATGGTTGCAAATCTTAAAAATAGTTTTTATTTATTTATTTATTTTTCATTTTATTAAAAAATAATTATTTAATGTATTTTTTTTAAAACCGGTTCATTGAGATCTGATCGCTACAGGTTAGACCGGTTCCGATTCGAAACCCGGTTCATTAGCTCCACTGATCCGGTCACCGGTTCCGGTTTTAATAACTATTATATATATATATATATATATCTATATATATATATATATATATATATATATATATATAGATATATAAATATATAATAATAATAATCTTTACAAGACACTACTTTTTGTTTCTGTTGTAGATTGTTGGGTGAATATTTGTTACCATCGCCAAATACTTTACCTCGAACATATCGAGATCTACGTGCTATTATGAAACACTTTGGAATGGAATATAACACTATAGATGCATGTCGTAAAGATCATATTATATATTATGGAGAACATGCGTTGAAAACAGAATGTCCGAAATGTGGTACCAGTAGATATCGAACAGATCAACTAACCAAAAAGGTGCCTCAAAAGGCTCTTCGTCATATTCCCATAATTCCACGTTTGCAGCGAATGTTCAGGTGTAATAGCATAGCACAGTTTATGGATTACCATGCAAAGAATAGAAGTGGAGATGGTTTTCTTTGAATGCCTGCAGATGGTTTTGCATTTATAGAAATCGAGGAAAAATATGTAGATTTTAAAAATGAATCTCGTAATGTCAGGCTTTCATTGGCAGCTGATGGTGTTAATCCATTCGGAGAGCTTAGATCTACTTACTCAGTGTGGCCTATTTTCGTTATCAACAATAACATTCCTCCTTGGATGTTAATAAAGAGGGAGCACATAATGTTGATTATGATTATTCCAGGTATTTGATACATTATTTCTTTGAATGTAACATTTTCATTTCTCTCGTTGTTTGAATAAATATATATTTTATTTATTTACTTACTTATATATACATATATCATGGGAGTAATTATTATGTACCGTAATTTTGAACAATTAGGTAAGTACCAGGTCAAAGATATGAATGTATATATTGAGCCTCTTATCGATGAGCTAATACAGTTATGGCACGGCATCACTATGTATGACATCACTAAACCCATCAAGCAGAAGAGATTTCAATGTCGTGGAATGCTTGTATGGACAATTCATGATGCCCCAGGACTAACACATGTTTTTGGTATGTAATATTTCATTGCACTTTAATATGATACATAATTATCTAAATTAGATATACCATATTGCATGTTTTAAAAATGATCTCATAGTATATTAATTTTTATTGATCCATCTATTGCAGGTCTTCAAACAAAGGGTAGATTTGCATGTCTAGTTTGTGGCCCTAAGATGAAGTATCATCATTCACCAGACTTTAAAAAGATGGTGTTTGATGAGTTTAGGCACTTCCTCCCTAGGAACCATAAGTATCGTACTACTGAAAAACATCTTTTCAATGATAAAGAAGAAACTAGATTAAAACCATGAAGAATGACACCTTAGTTGTGGATGTTGGAATATAACAGAATTAATAATCTTCAAGCAGCTGGTACGTAATTTGTGTGTATATATATGTATATTATTTGTTTATGTAATGTTTGGAATTTTTTTTTTAACTAATGAATTTATTTTATTGTATTTTATAATTAATATTGTTCTGATTTATTTTATTCTTTGATATCAAGGTCATCGTTGCCGTGAAGGTACTAATATTGTACTTCCACCTGGAATGAAATGTTATCCTTCTCAATTCGTGAGGTTGCCCTACTATGAGGACCTAAAAATAGCTCATTTGTTTGATACAATGCATGTCGGGAAGAATGTGACAAAAATGTTATGGCAAACTATAGATGGTGCACATGATAGAGATAAAATTGACAAAATTTGTGCTGACATTGAGAAATCAAATCACGCAATGAAAAGTGTGATCGATGGATCAAATAACAATGGAGGTCAAAATTATAATAATATTCCATGGTTATTAACAAAACAACAAAGCAATGATGTAAAAGAGGTCGTTAGAAGAATTAAATTTCCAACAGGTTTTGCTTCAAACATAAATAATATCTTAACGAAGAAAGGTGACTTCAGTGGGGTGAAAACACATGATTGGCATTCCTTTGTTAAGGTAATTTTTTTGGTATACGTTTTTGTTTGTTATTTCTTGAATACATATTTTAAATTTTCCTTTTTTCTGTTTAATTTGGAAACCAATAACAATTCATTTTTTATTGTTATAGTATGTTCTACCTATATCTCTCCCAAACGACTTCGACAACAATGTCAAACAAGCTATATATGGTCTTAGTAAATACATGAGGTAATTATTTTTTATTTATACGCAAAATCTAATTGCTACAATTTATTTTTGTACTTGATGAAATGATGTATTAATTTACTTGTAATTAAATATATATTATGTTTCATTGAAGTAACCTTGCGTAATGATTTGCAGATGGTTGTCATTGAAAGAAATCCATCAAGATGAAATAAAGTATTGGAAGAGAGAAATTCCTCGGCTAATGTGTGAAATGCAAAATTATCTACCTCCAACATTTTTCAATGCACAAGAACACTACTTGATACACCAAGTTGAGGAGATTGAAATGTGTGGACCAATACACACAAGGTCAATGTGGATGGTCGAGAGGCACCTGAAATCCTTGAAGGCTTTGGTTAAACAAAGAGCACGACCTGAGGGTTCTATGGTGGAGGGATATGTGGTATATCAATCCATGGTGTATATTAGTCATTATCTTCCTAAATTAGCTGCACCAGCCATGAAGGTGGTGGATTGCATTTGGGATGTGAACTCCATCAAAAAATTTGAAGAGGAGCACCTGTTGGGAAAAGGTAGAATGAAGAAAGTGAGAGGTAAAAGATTTATCATGTATAATACATATAATGTTTCATTTTTTTACATCATGTATATGATCATTATATTCATTTAGGTCTTATTCTTTCATAGTTTATTAATTAATATAATTTACCATGGTTATAAGTAATATTTATTAATATTGGTGAATTATTGTTTTTTTATTCAGGTGCCCAAGATTATGAGGCACTACTTTTATACATTGCAAACAATCTTGAGTGAATGAGTGCATGGATTGAAACATGTAAAGCACGTAACGACAGTAGGTTATCATGGCAACTACTATCTGAATTGATTAGAGAAGCATATCGTAGTGGAGATGGGAACGTTACAGACAGGGAAATCAATTTAGCATATGGTTTGAAAGATAGAAAGGTAAGCAATTAATTCACCTATTTTATTCATTACTTATTTTATACTATATTTATAATGTGACAAGAAGTTTGATTTTTCAGTTAATTTCATGTTGTGTAAATTGTGTGTTTAATTATTAATTGATAATGCATCTTTTTCATGTTTGGCATATTGCAGTTGAAACACCACAAGGCTATGTGGTGCAATGGTCGTCAATTTCGCGTTAAATAGTTGGATGATAACAGGAAAAATTCTGATACTGGGATAACTGCAATATTCCAGGTCACTAATGTTTCCTCCAGGAGTGATAGACATCGTCGAGAATCTGAAAATAGATATTATGGGTTCTTAGATGATATAGTTGAGTGTGACTTTAATTCCTTCAAAATAGTTTTATTCGACGTCAAATGGTATAGGCTATGAATGAATGTACGTGATGATGATAGAACACTTATTCAACATGACAATTGATTTCCAATGGTTAAAACATCGCAGTTTGAAGAAGGAAAAGATCACTATGTTTTTCCAAGCCAATGCGAACAAGTCTTTTACTCAGAGGTTCCAGGTGATAAGGAATGGTCATTTGCTATTAGATATGATCCAAGAGGAAGGCCAGTAGAGTATACTGTAGAGGAAGAAGATGATATTGATCAAGAAGAAGATGATGCAGTGGCAGATGAGCAGGAAGATGCATGGACAGATGAAGAAGATATCTTAGAAGATGAACCAGGAATAGGAGATGAGGCAACAATTATTGATGATGATGTCGATGAGGATATTATTGAAAATGACATAATTGATGATGATGATGACATGGTCGATCATTTAAACACCGTTTCTGAATCATATGTGTATATAGATGTCGATCAGGTGGATGAAGATCAAGAAGATACAAAAGAATATTGATACAAATGTTATGTTCGAGTATCAGCTGGTATGTTATAACTTTATATTTTAATATGTAGGAATTATTGTCTGTTGGGAAAAATATTGAGAGGGGGGTGAATCAGTATTTAGGGCTGACTGAAAACTTTTCACCAGAGATCTTATTATGTTGTTAATTCTTTACTTGGATTATTGCATCATTCTTTTAGTAAACATGTGAAAAGAAATAACAGAATAAGCCATTACACAAAAGGAACACATATGAACACCAGTATTTAAGGTGGAAACCCAATTTGGGAGAAAAACACCACTACTGTCGTCTTAGTCTTCAATATTTATTATAAAGAAAACATCTTACAATTTTGTGTTGGCACAGACTCATACAAGCACGCACGCACCAACCTGCAGAAGGCTTCAACCTTCTCTCATTCTCCAGCCTCTCTTGGAAGGGAGCTTCGACCCCCTGATTTAACACCAGCTTGAACTGGCAGAAAGCTTCCACTTCTATGCAGAAGACTTCAACCCTCAGATCCACCGGATTTCTTCAATTTCTTCATCAGACTTGCATCGGATCTTTATTATTTCTTTGCTGATCTTCCTAGAGCTTTTTCATTTCCTCGATCAACTCCATAGGTGCATCATGGATTCAACGTTATCAGAAAATAGAGTTCGATCATGCAGATCTCATAAAGAGATTTTTATTTACAATGCCTCTGCATGCACACCTCGTACTATGATTCTCATCACCTTATATAGTTTTCGCCTTTATTGAAACCATGGGTCAAAACCATTCAATTGCTAATGGTATTATTAAAAGTTGAACCAATCCAAATTGAAATCTCGATCTTTGTTGTTCCATGCTCGAATTGTCCCAAAGGTAATCTCTATCTCCGCCAAATAATACTATAGCCAAGGTAAAGTACCAATAGCGTGCCGCTGATGGTTTCCTTTCTTTTATTTATCAAATTCGTGGAATTTGATAAATAAATATTATTCACAACCTTTGGAAATTAAATATATAATAGAAATTTATAGTAATAACCAGCGCTTTTATAAAAAGGCTTTTAAATAGACCTTTGGTTCCGGCCCCACATACATAATCGACGGCCCAATAAATATAATTTAAAAAACTGGGGCCCATCGCTTATGATCATTTCCATCCGATGGCAGAGAACACATCGCTCGGCATCAGATGATCCAACGAATATCGTTCATTGATGATGCACGGATGATAACGCGCGATGGCGTGCTATACCTTGGGTAACTTTCGCGCATCTATAGCAAATGAACACCGTCCGATGACCCCTACCCAGATCAACGGTGCTTATCAATATCGCTGGGCATCCTGGGTCGAGCAATAACGCGTGATGGCGCACAGTGACAAGTGGTTTTGTGGAGTTGTACAAGGACGTGTGTCGCCCGTTCTATGGAATCGCTCCCAAACCTCTTGAAAACTGCTTGCCCGTCGAAGGTGGTGTGATAGAAACCACAAACCACCTTTAATTTTTTCTCGGTCACGGTTCGCTCTTCCATGCAGGGTTCCGTCGCTCTTCCGTTTGTTATGTTCCACCTCTTTCCTTCCAGGTTTCGTTCATGATTCCAAAGGGTCAGTCCGTTTTCCACCGAAAGTTCAATGCCAAATACTCTGTTTTAGTTCTTTCGCGTTATAACTAGTTTGCTCTCGCTCCTCGTTCCTTTCTCCATGAAAGCCAGTCAGCTCCTTACTAATAGATTAGACCCTTCCATCATATATTTAACGAATATATATAACTCCACTGTCTACCAGTTTGGATACACTGTCAACCGTATTAACATCGGTTCCTCGATCAACATACAGAGCACAGGGTTTCTTACGGATGTCAATTATCCTTCATCAGGATGCATACATATGTTCACACATGAATTAACTTGTCCTTATTTATATTGATTATCCATTAAATATAGAGCTTTCCATCAAGGAAAATCATATAATAGGATACAGGAAACATATTTCCAACATTGTCTTTAAATAATTTACTAATTATGCGGGTTTGTTGCATGTTGTTTTTTATTTCAAACCAATAAATAATGGCCTTACTATTGTTTATTATTTTGCAGGATTTGCAGGATTCATTTGATTCTATGGTCAGGTCTCTGAAAAAACCAATTAAACACTTAAATAGTCAAGATCTGGAAGACAGGCTTTACCCCCACCATAAATTGCTGAAAAACTGGCCTTCAGTTCAGCTTGCTGTGCTGAAGACGAGGGTCGATTTGCATGATCAGTTGAATGAAAATGAATCAAATATTTGGGATGCTTTTGAGGGCAGATCCATAAGCCCCATAGATGAAGATCCCATTGCTGCCGAATTTATGTCTGCGTTGAAGCACAAGTATAGTGTTGTATCGGAATACAAATTAGAGGACAACTATACCAAGTCTAAATCAACTGAATCCAGTTCTAGTGCTCTTGAACTTACCGAATTAAAGCCAGAAGCAGGATTCACAATCTTTAATGGGAACGGGTATGGTAGTTCCAATATTGGATTGGATGTCTAGAGCTCTGCAATAGGCACTGGACCTGATCGTAATGAACCCCAACTAATTCAATGTGATGAAAATATGGACTTTGATGATGATCAAGAAAACAAGCCAGAGCATTTTGGCAATATTGAAGAAACTGAAGAGGTTTCCTGTGATCGATTGAATCAACTCAGCCATAAGACATCTACTGCAGGCTGGTTTGTATCAGAAGGAGAATCGATTTTTCTTTCCCATGATGATGGATGCTGCTCTTTTCACGATATAGCAAATTCAGAGGTGTGGAGGTTTTAATTATTGTACTTAATTTTGGGGTTTATGGGTGTTATAATTTATACATTTTGGGATTTTCTATTAGAAATAGGGAAAAGCATAGGGGTTAGATTATTCTCATGGTTTAAATTTCTATATTTGAAATAAAATTCACCAATTTCTATTTAAAAAAATGATTTGCCTAAATATTTGATGTAGTTTAAATAGGATGTAGTTCATTTCAAAGACTGTTGAAATTTTCTAGAAACTATGATTGCGATTTCAAGAATATTTATGCACTCTTTAAATTTTCCCTTAACATAAAGGGCAGTTGATGTATGAGTAATACTCAGTATTTTTATTTTCCAATCTCCAGGAGAAGGCTGAATATAAAGCTCCATATGGGCTTACCCCAAACATGTGGGGTGATTGCTGGTTGATCAGAGCAGCTGGTTCAGATGGTCGCTCTGGTAAATATGTTGTGGCAGCATCTGTAGGTTGTACATTAGACTCAGGTTTCTGTTCATGGGACTTTTATAATAAATAAGGTATGGCATTCCATACTGAATCAGAGGCCTTCACTTCAACGTCCAGTACCATCTCTCCAGTTTTGGCAGAGAGGGATGTCTCGGGGAGAAATTTTGGCTTTACAAATGTTGTGCCACAGAATCAACATTGGTGGTACATGCCATGTGGGCCTCTTCTGGTATCTACTGCCAGTGCCCAAAAGACAGTTAATATTTATGATATTCATGATGGAGATCCTGTGATTTCAATGTGCTTATTTTGAAAGTTTAGGTTTCATAGTAAATCATCAATGGGCTCTAAAATAAGGCCACATTGAAATCTTGGATACATGTTTCATGCCAAAATCAGTTGTATCTTCCATAAATACACAATCTTGGACCACTCTGTATAAATCTGCTTCTTAGACAATATTACATCTCCCTCATTATACAGGTGGTGTTCTTACATGCATAGAAAAGGCATTTTTTTTGCAATCATTTTTTAAGTCACTAGATATTGTGGGTACAAGGATCTAGGGTCTCCACATGAAACTGTGTTGCCCGGAGACTCACTCTGCCTGTCCTTAAATTTGTAAACATAGTAGTATGCCAATGCTTCTTTCATTTTGTATGCATAAGATGAATTTTTTTCAAATTCCATAATTTTTTTTAAGTTTTATCCATCCCAGTTTTGTTGTGAATGCACAGGTTTTTGGCTCAACACATATCTGTTATATCTTTGTACTTTTCCTTTACTAACTATTTGAAATTTCTAGTTATATTTAGAGGTGTATTTTAAGGGATGAGGGGAATTAATTGGATTTAGTGCTGCCAAGCTTATCATTTATTCTCCAAATAAAGCCCTGTAATCTGTAACACTATATGGGCATGTAGCTCACTTGTTAAAATATAGTTGATACAATACGTTGTACATGAAGCCTGGAATTGTGTACATTCCTGGAATATATTAATTTGCAGGCATGCCTAAAAGAGAGATAGGCTTTGATAAAATCAAAAACCCTGAACATGAAGAAAAAAAAGAGGCAATTATTTTATACAGATAGAACCAAGACACTATATCCTCATTAATAACAAAACCTCGGCCCAAAAATCATATGTACAAATTCTAGAAGTCGAAAGTTGAAAATTTCTAAAATGGAACCAGGCCCTTTTCAAAAGAATAAATTTAGTAAAAACAAGGGTGAAGAAATTTATCTTATCAAAATTTCCACATACCGTGTTAGCATGGAATGACTACGAGTCCTGAGCAGTGAGACTGAGGAATTGCTCTTTTGCTACAGGTTGCAATTCTCTTCTCCAACACGATGAAAAGAAAATTCTTAGCTTTGGAGTCTGAAGCCCAAGTCACAACTTGGAAGTTGGTAAGGAAAATTATCAGGGTTGTTGCCAGTTGGCTTGGAGTTCGCAGCCTCATTAATTTTCTTTAATGCATTTCCTTCAATGCTGCGCCAGTTGTCACTAGCCAGCAACCTTTACAATAAAATTTATTAGACCCGTCACGCTACAAGGAAAATTTGACGTGATCACTGATCATTGATTTCTTATTGTGATAACAAACATTGGAGATTTACTGTCCTATTTTAAAGTTTCATTTTTTTTTTTTTAAATTGAAACCGCCATCGGTATACCGACGCCTTGTAAGCATCGCTCTTCTGACGTTTTGAACGATTTCCATTATTATCGGTCTTGTGACGTCCGTCGATATTGCGACAGTTATAGAAATGTCGGAAGAGCGACAAACAAAAGAGGTCGGAAGGGAGACGTTCAAAATTTCAGACCACATTTCATCAGAATTGCGATAGTTCTTCATGGCGTTGATATTGTGACGCTTTTGGAAAGCGTCGGTCTTGTGACACTTTTGCAATACGTCGGTCTTCTGACACTTTTGTACGGTGTCGGAAATGCGACAATTTAGACACGTCAGAAGAGCAACAGTATAAAGACGTCGGAAGAGTGATTTTCAAAACGTCGGACGACATTTCGTCGGAATGGCGAGACTTTACAAACGTCGCAAGAGCGACGTTAAAAACTTCGGACCAAATTTCGTCGGAATGGCGACACTTTACAAACGTCGGTTTGGGAAACGTCGGAAGAGCGACGCGTGTTTGGAAGCGACAGAGAAGTGTCGGTAGTGCGACAGTTTGTAAATGCGTCGGAATTTCGACCACACGACAAACCACGTTTTTCCTGGCCTCGAACTGTCGCTCTTGCGACGACTGTGTGTCGGAATAGCGACGATTTGGCCGTCGGAAATTGCGCCAAATTTTCTAGTGTGTAATGTGAAAAGGGTTAAGTGATTCAAGGTGGTTTAGGGTTTGGAAAGACTCCTATCTTATAAAAGGAAGAGGAGGGTAGCAAGGAAAGGGTTGTTGAAGATATTATTTCTGAAGGTATGTCTGCTTAGACATCCCTTGTTGGGCATTCCTGTTAAGAAATTCCACCTCCTTCCTTGAGCAGCTCTTGGAGGATAATTGTGCTAAACTTCTCCACTATCAATCTTGGGCCAGGTTTCACCTTACATTACAGCACTGCTCATGTTGAGGGTTGAGCTGTCTTGTGAGTTGCAGCAAGTGGATATCTAGATCTGCTTAGATCTAGATGATAACAGTGGCTCTTTTCAGTGAGAGTGTCATTTAACCTCCTGAAAGTGTTCATTTGTTGATTATACTTTAGATACACATCTTGGCATCAGGAAAAATAATCTTTAGAAGCTACAACATTGTCTCTCTCCCTAAGACAGTGTTATTTGCAGATGTACAGCTGGAGGGTGCTTTGCTTGCTTTTTGGAGGAGAGATCTCCAGTGTTAGGTTTCTTCCTTCACTGTGGTGATCCATAGATTGGCCAACCAATATATTTTCCATTTCAGATATGATCTGTTATGTACTTACATTATTCATAATTTCTGAATCATTTTGCAGATCTGAAGTTTTAGATTTTAGATCTACTTCTGGTGCTTCATGTTTTGAGCATATCCCCAAGGGGAATGTATAGATCAGCCTTTCTTGTACATGGATCTTTATTTTTATGTAATGATATGATATAGATCTGAATAATCAATAAAATTATGCTTCAGCCCTAAAAATAACGTTGTCACTATTATGCAGTCTTTTTACATGGTTGCAGCCCCTCTTTCTTGAGGATTTCTTCTATATTCTTTCATTCTTCTCCTGTAAAGTGTATGAGTTATATCCCTGAGATTATTTTTGAATTTTCATACCTTATTTCAGTCATACCCTTCAGAAAACCACGCTCACATGCTTCAGTAAATTTATGCATAAATCTAGTCTTGGGAAATCAGGGCTTTCTAGCCTAGTTAGGAAAGGAGGAACTGTTTAACTTAGTAAAACTTTTTTTTTTTGCTGAATTTAGACATGGGAGTCCCTCATAAGCCTATATATCATATCCAACCACTTTTCCATCTTATTTTTACGTAAATATCTTAATACACACATTTTAGGGCCAAAATCATCACTTTTCCCCACCTTTTGCCTTGTAAAACACTGTATAAATTTTCTGCTGTGTATTTTAATGAATTTTAAGTGCTTTTATACATGTATGAGGTATATGGCTGAAGCTCCACATTGGTAACAACTCATATTATTTCCAATCTGTAGTTGTTCCTGAAAAAGGGATATTATAGTGGTAAGCAGTTTTTGATGAAACGAACGCGATCGAATGGTTTTCCGCCATGTCGCAGGAGGCGGGAATGGAAAAACCACCCATTTTGCATCCATTTTGGATTTGAACAGTTGATCAAGTTATGGACGTGAAATCAATCCTGCGCCGTTGGATCTGATAATCGAGAGCGAAAGGCCAAGATTAAATGGGAAGGTGCAGTTGAAAGGTATGTGGGGCCGGGGAAAATGATATGCACTAGGTAGTTAATATATGTAATCAAAACTTTGTAAAATTTGTACTTTAATCAAAGTTTTTCTTACGAAAAAGGGTTTATACCTATGGTTGGAGGCACATGAGGCGGGGCTATATAATTAACCCTAGGTTAACTTATGTATTGCGTAAGGCTTTACATAGCAGGGATAATATTGTAGGAAAATATAAAGTGAAACATCAAACAAATCTTTAGTTAACTGGGATGGAACCTTGAGTTAAAATCTTATCGTGTATTGCAAAGGTTTTAGAGTTTAAAGTTTGTTTGAACTAAACTTTGGATAAATGTAAAAGGCGGGGGAGTATGTTTAATTTCCAAATACATATGATACGCTCGAAAGCCTATTTGTATTTTTTTTATTTTATTATATAATTTTTAGACCATGGAGGGGTCTATAACCATAGGGGGCGGGGTATTTGATTAAGGTTAGTTTTAGACCAAAGGGGGTATAATTTGGGATTTTAATTCACCATGTGGATAATATCTTTGGTCAAAAATCTTCATAATAATGAGTTTTAGGGGATATTTTAGATAAAGGGAATTATATAGATATGATAAGGTATTTTTAGGGAATTAATAGCATAATTTAGAATTTAATATGAAAAGGGGAAAATGAATACACAAAAATACAGTAAATGACCAAGTAAATGGAATTAATAAAAGCATAGCTTAATATTTCATAATTTCACCAATTTACTTAAGATAAAGTGTTTTTGAGGGTTTTTTTATGTTTATGAATGAAGGAAGCTATTTAAGTGGATTTTAAGTTTCATAAGAAGGATTCTTTAATTATGAAGATGACTTACAGGTATGAATGAGGGATAAAATAATGGTAAAGGGGATTTTATCATAAGAATTCAACATTTTCCACTATCCAGTCATTCAGCCTTGGGTCTGATCCCAGCATAAGTCAGAGAAATGCTCTGAGCCTCTTTGGCTAGAAGTATAGAATACTGAATACGTTCAAGGAGAGGGATATTATTGATTTTTGCTCGGTGACGAATATTTACATGATTTTTCCCACTTATTTCTACCTACCCAACATTACTCTAACATTTTTTCTTCCTTTTAGCACGTGCATTTAAGCTTGCTACCTTGAGACATTTTATTTTTTTGAAATCATAAAACTGTCTAATTCTACCTTATTTCATCTGAGGGCTCAGATTAAACTGATGAGCTCCTCATTATTCTCTACCTATCTACTGATTTGTCAGGATTAAACTGTCTGACAAAACTTTATTCACTATCTAAACATGGAAATTGAAAACATGACAAGTCAAGTTTAAACAGTTTAACTGATCATGGATTATGGCATTTATTGACACTGCCATAATCATTTGCAAAAAGTAAAAAGTAGTGGCATTTGAACTTGCACACTTTCATGATTTATTTTCATCTTTTTTATTTTGGGGTCTATGTATTTTTTAAGTCCTTTGATCTTTCTTTTAGGACTTTTTACCCTCTTTTTGATTTTTTTTTTTTTTCAAAATATGGGAAAACAACTTGCAGAAAGCAAGGTATGCACATATTTTACAAGAATGTCAAAATTTAATTCAAAATTATGAATCCTATATTTATAGGACCCTAACAATGGCTTCACATGGGGATGGCATTTCCTGGTGAAATGTCAAGAACTCTAAGACTAGTAGCCTTCAAATTTGACCATGATGATCCAGTAATTGTCTTTTGTTTTCTGCAAAAAATCATATTCATGACATTTTACTCTTCAAATCTTAGGGCCTTCTCTCCAGGCTTCAACTTTGGAAAGAAAATATTCAATCCAATCCAAAATTCAATGGATATTTACAATGATGTAAAAAGTAACTAGGACTAACTATTGGTTAACTCAGAAGAATATTAGTGTTTCAGCATTCTACAATTAACTGGTCCTTCTTGAATATCTGTTCCATCCAAATCTTTGATGAAGAAATAATTGTTACCCCTATAGCCATAAATTACATAAGGCCCTTTCCATAGAAAGTCAAACTTCCCATGCTTACCTTTGTCCTCTCTCCTAGAATCCCACTTTAACACTTGATCTCCAATGTAAAAGTCATATTCTTTACTTCTTTTATCAAAAAATTTCTTAATTTTATCATGAATGACTTGGGATTTCTCATAGACTTCATCCCTTGTTTGTTGTAGATGTATAGTCTGATTTATCCTCCTTTGTATATCATTTATTTCTACTTGTGATTCTTGAATGATCTTCATCACTGGAACACCTAACGATGATGGAAAAACTGCATCCATCCCATAAACAATTTGATAAGGGGAAGTGCCAATTTAATTTTTAGTGGTAAGTCTATCTACCCATAAGACATAGACTAAAGTTTTATTCCAGGTATTTTTGTTATCTTCAAGTAATTTTTTAATGATATTTACAAGGCTTTTGTTTGAAGATTTAGCTAGGACATTACCTTGAGGGTAATAAGTAGTAGAGTGGCCTCGGGTAATGTGGTACTTGTGACAGAAGGAAATCATTTTATTAGATTTAAATGTTGCTGCATTATCAATAATTATTTTCTGAGGGCATCCAAATCTCGATGAAAGGTTGTTTTCTATGAAAGATATAATGACTGTGTCAGTGGCTAGTCTGGTAGGAATGGCTTCAATCCACTTAGTAAAGTAATCTATGGTAGTCAAAATCCACCTATGTTGGCCAGAAGATGGGGGGTGAATTTCTCTAATGAAGTCTAAACCCCATTATTGAAATGACATCTCAGTTGAAATTGGTTTTAAGGGTAGAGGTAACAATTTCTTTTTTCCTTCAAAAATTTGACATTTGTGACATGAAGTAACAAATTTCTTAACATCAGAAAATAAGGTAGGCTAGTAAAAACTAGCTCTAAGAATCTTATCTGCAGTAATTTTCCAGTATAAATTCCCTCCACAATCACCTGCATGAAATTCTTCAAGAATTTTGTCAGCTTGTGCTTTCAGTAAACAATTTAGTAATATCCCATTATGTTCTTTCCAAAAAAGCACATTATTTAAAATACAAAATCCCATTTCTTTAAGTTTAAGAAATTTGGATTTTTTCCTTGATAATCCAGGAGGAGCTTGTAAATTTGTAAGTGCAAAGATAATATCTGAGTATCAAGGTGAGTCTAGAAAGGCTTCATTGTTTCGGGAAAAAACACCCTAGAGGTTTTTTGGGTCAAAACCTCCACAGATCAGGGCATGCTGTTCAAGAAGGACTCACACAACCACGCTTGTATGCTAAAAACTAGATAAAATCGACAGTAGAACTCACCCGTAATCCTACGTTTGATGTAGATCCCGTGGGGTCCAAACCCCCAGCAACCCTTCTTCCTCCTTAACCTGAAAACCAAGAAGAAAAGTGTACAAAAATCTAGTTGTACAACATATATTACCCTAAATGTCAGTGAAAACCATTTGAAACGTCATGTAAACAATAATAAATTCTTAAATAATAATATTTTGACATATACAAGTAGATGTTAACACGTTATTTCGGGAACAAGATGGTTCTTCTTCATTACAAACAACATCTACAGTAATAAAAAGTGGAGATATCACCTGAATCCTTCCACGATCTTCGAACAGACCGTCTTCCAGATCCGTCCTGCCCTTGCCTTGCTAAGATACTTTCAAGACTTGTGCACTCGAGATGACATATAAACTGATGAACATCTCTAGGAAACAAGGGTTTCCTGTAACAATCTGGGAAAGTGTAGGAGGCACGGGAAATCAGACTTGAATTGGGATTCCAACAGAGTATAATATCTATAAAATTTCTCTCTCCCTTAGGCCATACACATGAGGGGCTTTTATACTCCCTCAAAGTAGTTTCAATCAGTTGGAAACAGTTGGCCACGTGTTAGGGTGGTTGAACTACTGGAGTAACCATCAACCCAGCCCGAAAATAGGGAATTTTTATATATTTTTTAATGATTTTAATGGCATACGCGGAAAAGTACATGTGGACTCGCGTATACATGCGGAAAAGTATGGGCATACCTAACATTGTTTTTTATGAATTTTGTTCAAGTATGTGGGAATGGGTGCCCAAGGCCATAGAGACAATCATGAATCACATGAGGGTGAAAAATGATGCTATAACAAATGCCCCATAATATATGAGGTCAGAAGGGATACATGATGGCCAAAATGTATTATGCACATAGAAAGAACTTCGCAAGGACAAGAGAGGACTTCACCAGATTTCAGCCTGCCAAAAACCAATGAAAGAAAATAGAGAGTCAACTCATGCTGAGGCGGGCATACCCATGCTCAGTCAAAAACACATCATATCAAAAGTACAGAATAGATCCAAAATGTATACAATTATAGTTGAACTGAAAGTACACAATGAATCATCTGAGCATGGCCCGAAAGTACAAGTCTGAATCAATGTCTAAGTATCACATATAGAAAGTTGATCAATGATGCTGAAACTAGATGTCTGATCATATAAGTAACTGAATCTCCAAGTACCAAATCATAAGAGGTGGAATAAATGGTACAATCACACAACTCGGGAGCCAACATATAGGATGTTGCTGTATTAAAACTGCAACATATAAGGGTGAATGGCATCACTGGTAGAAACTGAATGGACTGTCAAAAGTGAACCGAAAAAATGCTGATGCAACCCGAGGTCTTCACCGATCTCGACGGCACAATTCTACACAATGGGAATAAATGAGCTGAAGTCGACCATGTGAGAAATCATTGGATTATCGGTCAATAATGTATACCGTTAACCAACGCGAGAAAACCCACCAATAATGAAAATGAGTGTCAAGGTGCCCCAGTACAATCTAACAAGTGCGAATGAATGAGTTGAAGTCGAACACTTGGAAGAATCTACCAATCAGGAGGCAATGATGAGTCCCCACTGTCGATAGCAAATATTCTGCCACTAATGACTGCAAACCCTAAGGTACTGAAAAAAAGACTCTAGATCTTATTCCCAGAGCAATGAGTCAGAGTCGATGGGAAAAGATCTGCTGGAAGGAAGGCATTAAGGCATCCCACATCAGTCCAGCGCGAGTGTAACCCGCAAGCCAAGATTTGGAAGGAATCGGACGAAGCAGAGTGACGGAACCAAACTGAAATACATTTCTGACATGCACAAGATGAAGCTAGCGCATAGAAGAAACCCTCTGAACCAACCAATAATGAAAGCTGACATAGAGGCGAGATATCCACCGATAGGGTCAAATGGAAATCAAGGTACTGCATGAATCCCAAGTGGGATAATGTATGCTGATGTCGAACACAGGGGAAACCACTCAGTCAAAGACCCATAATGATGACCAAATGTTGAGCACAAGGTCACCTATCAATGATGGAAATAGGGCCAGGATGCGGCTCTAGGTTTGCTCTCAGAGCAATGTGTCGTAGTCGATAAGAGACAAACCTACCAGAAAGAAGTCAATGGAGACCTTCTTAAACCAGCATGAGCAGAAGACCAAAACATTTGATGTGATAGAACAAGATACTGACAAAACCGGGAAGGCCGACTGAATAATGAGTCAAGAGACACCGCAGAATGGCCGACTCTGGTTAGACTTCCCTTGAACAAAAGAACGGCTTGTGATGACCATGGCAGTAAAAAGTGACACTGTATAAGTCTGTTATGCAAGAGGCAAAAAAAACTCTCCATATGATTGGAAGAGATAACCAACCAGGGGAGAACTGACCAGTGAAACAAGGCAAAGGCTGAACCTAGGTCAAAACTAAAACCATCCCAAATGAAGGAAATATATAAGTGTATGTGCTTTGTTCAAGGGCGACAAACTGACACTGTACTGCCATCAAATTATGAAGTTACATCCCGTTCCCGCTCTTTTTGTTATATTTGATTTTTTTGTCTTTTTCATATAATAAGCCTGAAAAAGAATAAAATAATGCTATGGTACAATGGATAGAATGAGTATCATGAAACATATGCACTATTTCCTGGGATTGGAATGATCCTATGCTCAAAGCAAGGTGGCGGAAATTGGTAAGAAATACACAGAGGAATGTTCCATCCATAGGTAAAAGGGTGTCAAGTCGTGATAGCTAAGTGCATGCAATGGTTAACTTGTACAGACAGTCAAGGTCAAAATTTGGCTTAAACATCGAGTCCAAAATGAAGCCGGCTAAAGGCCAGGATAAAAAAGTAGCCAATATGCAATGCAGTAATACAACTTAACAACACCAGGGAGCCTCTAGGGTAATAGCCAGAAAAATAATAGTGGAGAAGAAGAAGAATGAAGCTTCAACACATAAGTCATGGCGGGACTAAAGAGGACTCTCGAGCCTACATAAAACGCAGCATGGGCAACAAGTGATAGTGAGGAACTAACTAGGAAGCTCATGTAAAGGAAGGCTCTACCACCAAGTCATGATTAAATAATCGGCGAGTGAAATGGGTGTAATACTCATGACCTGATGGGATCGACCCTATGGCAAGTGATCAGAATGGAGGCTAGTATGCAAAATTCAACGGAAAGTGGATTTCCTAACCTATATGCCAGTGAAGATCATATACCTGCCATGATGGGTCAGTAGTCATGGATCAAAAACTAGAAAAAATCTCGAGTTCATCAAAATGTACCTGAAAATATACCAATCTGGGCACTTCCAAGCATCCGGGTTATGCAACTTAAGATAGATTGAAAAAATAAGCATAACAAATTTTTGCAAGAAATTTTCAATTTTGGGCATAAATACACAAGTTACCTCATATTTGGTTCATTGTGACTTGCTGAATTGGGAAAAAGAGCTCTGGAGAAAAAGCCCCTTTCGTCAAAATAGGAGCAATCGACCGTCAATCTTCACCAAATTTGTTAGGAAAGCTCTTAATTCATCCTTGTTATTCATTTTGTCCGTTCATAAGTTAAAAATTAGGAATTTTCACCGTAGAACCATTTGTTTAAAATCACGGGTTTGCACATACACGGGTTTATAATGACCAAGTCACGTATATACGTGACTATGCACAAATAAAGTCGCGTATGCGTAACCCAAAATGAAAAAATGCATTTCTAATGAACAAATTATAGAATTTTTGCAGGATGACTATATCTTGGAGAGAGCGTGAACACAGTGCCATTGACAATGAAGTCATGTAGGACCAAGTATCACTCAATATTCTCCAGAATTGTGGATTGCTCAAGTTTTTTAAAATGCCAAATATGAAGAGTAATGTCCGGTTGCTCGAAATGCTTGTGAATTATTGGGAACCGGAAGAAGACTGCTTGATAATATATCAAATGCCCATATGCATTGAGGTGGAAGATATCTATTTTATTACTGGACTCTCTCGGAGGGGGGAGCCAGTAGACTTGCATGGTAAGCCTTTGGGAGGGCTAACCGTGGAAGATTATGTCCACGTCTACTGCGTAGAGGGTTCCAAGAAAGTTGGAACTCAAATTGCTATCAAAGATTTAAGAGACTTGCACATGAAAATTCTCCTTTTTACCATTGGTAGGGTAGCGGGATCTGCTTCCCTACACCAGGCATCCAGGACTCAAATGAGTATAGCAGTGGAATGCTTAACTCATTTATATGATTGGTGCACAGCTCTATTGATGAACATGAAGCAACAATTGACTTCTATCCGAAAAGTAAAGACAAAACATTTTGGATATGGTACAATCTTGATGACATTCTTCTTCGAGAAGATTCCTGGGCTGAGACCCAAAGTGATCTCTTCTATCAGCAGCCTGAGAGACCCAAGAATTGCCCGATGGGCTGACTTGATGAAGAGATTGGGGGGAAGTGAAGTTCCCCGAACCACTTGGGATGATGAGTTCTTCCAATGGTGGGGAGAACAAATCATCGCTGTGGAGGACTATCCCCATGCCGGGATGGATTTTCGTGGCGATCCAGACCTTGTCCTTCCACCAGGCAGGGCATGGGGCACAGTCGGTAAGTTTGCAATTTTTTGACTTCTATAATTTTTTGGATTTTTCAATATATGTGAAAAAATGGAAAACAAACATGTTTTTGATTGGATTCAAAATGACTTACAATTTTATAATGATCATGATACAGATATTGGACCAGTTCGACCTGAGGGTTACCCACGACATAAGCGTCGCAGAGGCGAGGCGGATACAGTAGATCCAGACAGGACCCTCCAGGCTGTACAGAGGAACTTGGAGGGATTAACCCGCCAAGTACCTATGGCTACAGTGGAAGATCTGCCTAAAGCCATCTAGAGACGGGTGGTAGGAGTACCCCATGACTGGGTACGGTTATTCTGCCGAGTTGCCACCACGATCGTGTTCTATAAGAACACAACTTCTGGGCAGGGACCATAGGAGTAGATAGATA
Organism: Pinus albicaulis; assembly: GCA_034641835.2. NCBI lineage: Eukaryota > Viridiplantae > Streptophyta > Pinopsida > Pinales > Pinaceae > Pinus > Pinus albicaulis. The sequence continues at coordinate 920,217,447 of CM076581.1, forward strand.
TGATATACTAGATGACTGTATATTTTTTGAGACTGAACATGATCGGGAATAAGCCCAATTTTTTGTATGACTTATGAATCCAAATTTTGTATAGTTTTTTGAACATTCTGATGATAGATATACAACGACTATTTGATGTGATGTGACAAATATATAAAAATGTATGATGTTTTTGATGATTAAACTTATTGTATGGAATGATTAATATGCCAATCAATTGCTTGATTAGCTAATGAGTCTGCCATTCAATTGTCAGCTCGAGGAATATGAATGAAAGTTAAAATTTGAAAAGACCTTTGTAACAAGCGTACCCTCAAGAACAACCGGAGTAAAAATGGATCTCGAACTCGATAAGTATTGTTCAACTGCGACACCACCAGCTGGGAGTCCAAGAAAACTACCAACGAATCAACACCCAAAGATATTGCCTTCGAGAGTAGATAAATAACTGCAGTGTATTCTGCTATATTATTGGAAGCAGGACCAATGTAGACTCCTCTTGATACTAACAGCTGACCGGATGGATGATGAAGCACCCAAGCCGCGGAAGCCAAGTTCTGGGTGTGTCTACTAGCACCATCGGTGAAACCAAAATGACTCATGACATCCGAAACAACCTGCCAAAGAAGATCAAAAAACATCACCATCCCATCAAAGATCAAAAAACCAGATATGTACAAAGTAAAACTACTATATACAAAATCAAAATGCCAGGCCAAAGCCTAGGCATAATACTTTTTCAAATAGAGCCCATTTCTAGGCTCCGGCAACTCGTTTCCTTCAAAATCAACCAAGGTATATGCTCCTTTCTTATGGACTTTTTTAACGATGAAGGGGCCATACCACATAGACTTAAACTTTCCTGCCCCCAGGGCATTTTTTTCTTGGGCATATACCAAAACAAGGTCACCTTCCGAAAAAACCCTAGGTTTGATCGCTTTATCATACTGAACTTTAACTCGGTTTTTATGCACTTCATTCATCATGGCAGCATCCCGACGCTACTCATCAAGATGTTCCATATGAAGGAGATGTTCCTCAAGACTAGAAGTGTCAGGAAGAATTTCAACAACTAACGTAAGAGAAGGAATCTCACATTCAATGGGAAATACGGATTCCAACCCGTAAACTAGCTGAAACGGAGTAAAGCCAGATGCAGTTTTCACTGACGTCCTGTATGCCCAAAGTGCGGGATATAGCATAATATGCCAGTTGGATCTAGCTTTATTGATTTTCCTTTGAAGAATTGTCTTCAAGGATTTATTCACGGCTTCCACTTGCCCATTGGCTTGAGGATAATACGGAGATGAATGCTCCTGCCGGAAACCTAATTTGAGAGCCAACTCAGCCATCATGCTATTCTGAAAATGACTGCCATGATCAGTGACAATCTCTCTAGGAATACCAAAACGAGCAGTAAACTGGTTGAAAAGAAAAGAGTTGTTGTCTCACCATCATTCCCAAAAGTAGGCATAGCCTCGACCCACTTCGTAAAGTAGTCAACTGCTACAATAATATACTTGTGACCTTTAGCCGAAGGCGGGTTACAAGTAGTATAATCAATACCCCACTTTGTAAAGGGACCGACAGTAATGACTGGAAAAAGCGGAGCTGGATGAGCGCGCATTTTTCGAGTATAAACTTGACACAGATGACACTTTTTGACCGACTCCATACAATCTTTGAAAATCGAAGGCCAAAAGCACCCAGCACGCAAGATCTTTTGGGCTGTAGCAAGCCCAGATAAATGACCACCACAAGCTCCACTATGGCAATCATTCAGAACAACCTCAACTTCTTCAAGAGTTAAGCAACATCTCAGGATTGAATCAACCCCTTGACGGTATAAAGCATCACCAATGAGCAAGTAATTCATAGTCGAGTGATGCAACTTACGACGCTCATCTTTCGAAAAAGTAGAGGGAAACTTCGCAGTCTGAAGATACACAATGATATCTCCATAACAAGGATCCTGTGGAGAGATAAGAAACAAATGTTCATCCAGGAAGGATTCATCATAGACTATCTCATCCCCACAGGGCAACTCGGAGATCAATTCCGCGAAAACCAATAATTTATTGGACTTGGCAGACATAAAATCAAGATCAAATTCCTGCAAAATCACAATCCATCTATTGTATTTGCCCCCAATCACTCGCCTACTGAGAACAAACTGAAATGGATTAGATGCTGCCAAAACATAAGTTTTTCGTAGAAGAATGTAATGCTGGAGTCACTACACAGCATGAACATCTGCTAAAGCTAACTTTTCTATCGGAGTATACCGAAGCTCAGGCCCTACCAATCCTCAACTAAGATAGTATATAACATGCTCTGCAAGAGCATCATCCTCCTGAACCAGAACCATACCAATGGTAGATTCTGCTGCTGCAAGATACAAAAGGAAATCCTTGCTATAATCAGGTGGACTCAATAAAGGAGCAGAGTTCAATGCTTTTTTCAAAGCATCGAATGAGCGTTGAGCGAAGTCATCCCAAAAAAATGGAACTCCCTTCTTCAACAATCTCATAAATCCCTTGGTAACTTCAGCATAATTTACGACAAATCTCCGAAGAAAATTAGCCTTTCCTTGTAGACTTTGAAGTTGACGAATAAAGGACGGACGAGGCAACCGAAGTATTGCCTCAACCTTGAAGGGATCTACCCTAATCCATTCCCTAGACACAATGAATCCCAATAACCGACCGGATGTAACCGCGAAAATGCACTTGTTTGAATTCAATCTAATATTGTAGAAACGACATCGTTCAAATACTTTCCAGAGGTGAGCAGGTTGATCCATTCTCTTTCGAGAATGAGTAGCTAAATCATCCAAATATGCCTTGATAATCTGTTTGATGTCATGGAAGGCATATGACATGGCCCGCTGAAACGTAGCCCCAGCATTTTTAAGGCCAAAAGGCATCTTCTTGTAAGAAAAAGTACCCCAGGGACAAATAAAGGCAGTCTTATGCTGATCTTCAGGACGGATAGTAATTTGATTATATCCGGAGAAACCGTCCATGAAGGAGAAAATCTCATTACCGGCACACTCATCAATAATCTAATCTATAAATGGTGTGGGGTAATTATCTTTACGACATGCTTTATTAAGGTCTCCGAAATCAATGCAAACTCGAATTGATCCTTTCTTTTTATCCACGGGAACAGGGTTTTAAACCCATTCATTCAAAGGAACAGGATAAATAAATCCAGCCTTAAGCAGCTTCTCCACCTCAGCTTTGATAGCTACAACCTTCCTAGGATTAACCGGATGAAGTTTTTGCCTTACCGACTTATCATTTTCGTAAGTCTTGATCTCATGCTGGACAATAGATGGATATATACCAGGAATTTCCTCATAAGACCAAGTGAATACATCCCTAAACTCTTTAAAGAGATCGGTGTAAATTTGAATCTCTTCAGGGGAACATTCAGCTCCGATGAAGACATTCTCAATAATATTGGGATCCCTGTAAATGTTCACCGGGATAGTTTGAGAAATCACATCCATGTTCCCTTCAGCATATACCTGTGTTGGTGCTAAAGGGTTCAGGACTAGGCGAACAGGACCAGGAGATGGAGGACTTGGAAAACTTGTTTCAACTTCGCTCAAATCAGGTAAAAAGTAAGACCGATGATGCAAATCATCCCACGGTCTATCTATACCAGTCATAGCTTCCAGGATGGCCTCTTCAGATGGAAGAGTGGTATCAAGGCAATCTTGGGCAGAAGAAGAACTAAGTGCCCAAGCCGGAACCACATCTCCATCCAACTCATCATGAGAAAGAGGAGCTGGAATGGACTTTGCAGAGTCAACAATAGATTGATAAGCAATCTCAGCTGCAGACATTGGAAATGCCATTCCACCCACTTGACCTTCCGCTAATGTGGCTGTAGGGGAAGGTTAGGTCCAGGGGTTCGAAAAATAATAAGTTTTGAAGAACTCTCTTTGAAGAGGAGCCCTGGAGGATGAAATTGCATTTATATGAACCGAAGGAGGTGTAATATCAAAAGTACCCATCAAGGAAGAATACATTCCAACCCCTAAATTCTCAACAGGCGCCTTGGTATTATCCAACTTTGGAATAGTTGAGTCAGTAGATGCATTCGGGTCTACAGGAGGATAGTCCAGTTGATCCACAGTAACAATCCTCCCTTCGTGAGGGAAACAAATAATCCGAAATAATGAAGATGCAATGGTATCCATCTCATAAATCCAGTTTCTCCCCAACAGAAGGTTGTAGTCCAAGCTTGCATCAACTATCTCCACCTCTATATTTACAGTTTTACCCCCAACACAGATGGGAAAAGCTAGGACAATACCATGCAGTCTGTGAGAATGACCATCAAACGCAATCAGAAGAGTAGCAGATGGAACAGCTGCAAGAGATCCAATTCCCTTCCAACATGTGAGAGACATGACACAAGTGGAAGCACCCTCATCAACAACTGTCCGGAAAATATTGCATTTCTGGTATGATTATTTAATATGAAAATCCATATGATGGGGGAGTCTCTTTTTAAAATTATTCATATCGAAAGTAATCATAAGAGAGTTCTTTGGATCAACAGCCCCAATAGCAGTGAGCAGAGCACTGCGCTGAGCCGGACAAGACTGGAGCACCTCTAGAGCCGACATGGCACAAGGAATCTGCACCAGATCTTCTACAATAGATTAGTTCTGGGCAGCCTTGGCATTTGGATTAATCTTCATACACTTATTAGATGCTTTGGGCATCCGAGGTATAGGCTCAACAGTAGGCTTCGTGATGTGAAGTGGCTCAGTAGCATCGGGAGCACCCTTGGCTTTCGAAGACTCATCTTCGCCATAATCACGGGATCGCGTGGCGACATCCACGTGAGCACTCATCATGTATATGTTTGATGGAATTTACCCTTCCTGGGTGCCCCCAGATGAAGCCCCAGTATTTTGATTCGCGCCAACAACTAGCTGTTGCCCTTGGGGAAAAGGGTTTGTCAACACAGCCTGGGAACTGGAAGAACCCTGCTGAGCTAACAAGCGCTGAGCATCCTGAATTTTAGGGAAAAGGTGAGTAAGATGGTCTCCAGCACATAACTTGCATGGAAAATTCACTTTATTCTTATCCTTTGGAACCTCACCAACATGCTCGTTGGTTTTATTCACATTACCCTTCCCATTCTTTCCCTTTTTCTTATTATTTCGTCCCTTCTTCTTCCCTTCGGATTGTTGATTTTATTTAGGGTTAGAATTTTGAACGGCATTTACTGACAAAGATTGAGAAGGCAATGATTCAATAGGCATAGCCTGACCAGAAGAAGCAAATTGTATAGACAACTGCTGCAATTGATTAAGCAAGTTAGCTGCACCACTATTGATCGACCCAATAAGTCCATCACCATGAGGACCGGGTTTAGTCTCAGATAAGTCCAATTTGGAGCGAGGAGAATTAGGCAAATATTTATGAAGGACCCCAGACTGAGAATATATCAATTCAAGCTGCTGGGCCCTAAAAATGGCTTGCTCCTCGAAAAATACCCCGGACAGGGATACATCCTTAGAAATATCTGACTGCAGAGATTTCAGAAACCATTCCAAAAGGAATTCTCCTGGAATATGAGCTTTAATAAGCCTCTTCCTTCTCCGCCATTCCTGAATATGATCAGAAATGTGGGTTGCATCATCCTGTTTAAAATTAGCTAGGAGTTCAGTCCCGGCATCATAACGGACAGGCAACTGGAAATGATTTAGAAATGTTGTAGCCAGATCTCCAAACGTGGCAAAACTACCCCCAGTGAACTCAATATACTACTTGGCAACGTTTACAGTTAAGGTGCGTTGAAAAAATCTCAATCTAATCGAATCGTCGATCAGGGAGTTAGAAGAACACCATAAATGGAAAGTGGTGATGTGATCAGCCGGATCCTCTCCATTCTTGCCTTCAAATTTTGGAATGTCTGAAGGTAGTTTGGTCGGAACCGGAGGCCACCCCAGACTATATCGGATCGGATCATTCGTCAATTTTGACAAATCTGGCAAGTTTAACGTTGCCAGAAAAGGTAAATAGGCGGAGCTTGAGGATTCTATCCTTGATGGGAAGGATTCCCAACATTCTGAAAGGAATGCCCTAGATTTGATAAGGCACTAGGTTGCCAGAAAGAACTCATAGAAAAAGGAGAAGAGCCCCCTCCCAACGCAGAGTTACCAAAGACTAGACCAGTTCCCCCTCCTAAAGTATTGAATGAAGAGGAAAGCCCCTAATAGGGGTTCCAGGCATTAGAAAGAGGGGGAAAATTCTAATAAGCACTCGACGAAGGGAAAGAAGTATTCCCTTAGTGACCAGTGTAATACTGATTCCCTGCCCCCACTGTTGTAAATACAGGGTTCCAACCTGTAAAAGAAGTCGAATTCTGACCTCCAGACCAAGGGTTAAAACTCTGAGTCTGAGAAGTAAACAGAAAGGACCCTAAAGAAGGATTCGAACTAGGAATATGCCCAGTTCCGAAGGGGAACCCTTGAAAATAAGCTGACCCACTATCCATGGAAGACATGGGTGTAGATGCAGCTGCAACAGCGGAAAAGGAAAATGAAGGAATCCCAGAAGTGGGCATTCCAAAACAAAAGGGACCAGATTGAGAAGCATGTGCTTGGGTGAAACCAGAGCCAAACACAGCAGTACTAGAAGAAATCAAAGATATAGCAATAGTGCCTCCTCCTTCAACTGAAGCAGGAGTCTAAATGCCTGCAGCACTCACAGCTGAAGCCGCGTTCCCAGTCGTGGCCATCGAAAGGTACGAATAATATGGAGGATCTTCTGGTCTTGCAGACTTAGGTTTGATGTACTCAACAACGAATGGATAATCAAGAGGAAGAGGAGATGGAAGTGACTCAGAGGGTTGAGTTACTTCCTCTACTTGTACTTCTTCTTCCTGTGAAAATAAGACTCTCGAGGTGAGCAGACCGCTCCTCTTGGAACCAACACCGGAGCCAATTACAAAACCTTCAATCCCTTATGGAGGATATCTCTCCACTGTGTCAGATGCCACAAGGTGATATTCACCTGCTAAATTGCTCCTACGCCTTCTTGAAGAAGGCTCTGGACTCTCGGGAGATAACCCTCGGATTCTCCTCGATTGACGAGGTGCTTGATCAGCCACTTTAACAAATTTTAATTAGACTCAAAAAAGTGTAAAGCTAGGCAAGCTAGGAGCAAAGATCATTCACTACACAAAAAATCCCTGAGATACAATCAAGCAAATAGCCTTCAGGTATTTCCGCTCCGGGTGATTAGGACCAGACACCAAAATACAAGAAAGTGAAGAATAGGACCTCTCGAAAGTAGTCTGGGATAACTACGGCCCAAGCCTACTAGTGAAGGTAACAGAAATAGTTACGCCGACCTCCTAACAACAGCCTTTGCTGGCACAAGTACCCAAGCTTCGCAAGGGCACCCCCCAGAAGTACTGCTGGAAGTGATGCGACGTCTGCCTCAGGTACCACGGGTATTCCCCCCCGCAGTCACCTATGTGGAACCTAGGAATGGAAACTATGGGCACCAATCCGTTTCAAAAGTGGGGAAGAATGGTCTTGAGGCAAGATCCAGCAAATCAGAGAGGTATCTCTCTTCTCGGCCTTCACTTCCCCTCGCGCTTGACTCTCTGGAGGAGAGCTTTCCCAGTCCACCTAACGAAGTTGGATTTCTCTTAATTAATAAACTTCTATGTTTTTGTTTGAGCGGCCTTGGAGAGTTAACTCTCCACTCACCTAATCCAAGGCCCTACAACCTAGCTAGTTGGTGTATGACACTTAATAAAAAACTTTCTAGTTGTTTTTAAATTATAGCGCTTATTTTAATTAGCTGTTAATTAAGTCAAAGGGATACGGAAATGAAACTCGTGGTGTTTTGTGACGCAGAAAATAAATTAATGAAAACCAAACTACATTCAAATGCAGTAATTGCCTTTCGATAAAAAGAAATTTCTACATGGGTTCTACGAGATTATATATATTTTTTTTCAAATATCAAACTCACACTCGCAAAATCTATGAAAATGACTACAAATTCTTAAGTGCACCTAATGCAAATAAATAAGAGCATGCAAATTCTAAGATGCAAATCCTAACAAAGCAAAGAGAAATTTCCCTACAATCCTTCAGTTTTATCAGTTTTCGATTGTCCACAAAACTAGTTCCCAAAAGTAGAAACTCTCAGTATGAAGACACCAAAATATGCTTGAAAACAAAAGGAAGAAACCAATGACAATTCCTTTCCAAAATCAAGTCAAAAACCAAAGGCAATAAATCTCAACAAAGCTTCAAAAGATGTAAGAAAACGAAAACAAAAATGCAAAACAAAAGCAAATGACAAAACAAAATGTTTTTTGAGATTTTGAATTTTATGAAAAGAAGAGCTCGAAGAGACCTATGACACTATCCAATTACCAAGCCAAACAACTCTGAATTTCAAGAAAAACTCCAAAAATGCTTCAAATCTTATAGTGCCACTTAGTAGAAATATTTGTATGAGAAAAAGAAGACAAGAAACTCAGTAACTCAGCCCAGAAGAATAGTACAATCTTGCAGCAAACAAAAACTTCAAAGAACCAAGAAAGACTCTTCAAAAATTGCAACAAGACCTAGTCAAATGAACTCAAGAAAACCAACTAAAAAATGGGCAAAAATCGAAGTGCAAAGCAAGACACAAGGCTAGGAAAGAGTATATGAGCAGAAGCTCTCTGTCCTGATGAAGCAGAACAACCAAGAATCCCCAGGAAGAGATCTTGGTACTCGAACCAGAAATGCAAGCACTAAAAACAAGATTTCCCAGATAAGCCAGTCTTCAAGAAAACAAGAGAGAGAAAATACCAATGACCACTTTCAACACAATCCAGAGGATATAAAGACACTGCAGGAACAGGTCTCCACAGGCAGACAAGACTAAAAATTCAAGAAATCAAAATTTTCAAAATTTGCCCAGGCATACGCTACTTGAAAGTTTTGAAACAAGCGTGCATACGTGACTGTGTCAAAGGAAACCCGCGTATACGCGACTTCCTTTGAATAAAACTGCGTGTATACGCGTCTGTGTATAAACAAACTCACGCATGAAAAGGTAAATAATGAAAAATAAAAAATATCAAGCCTGGATAAAGAACCAGGTCTTCAGTCTGACTGAGAAAAAGTTAACTGGACTGGAATAATAGTTAAAACTGTTGGAAACCTTTCAAAAAGCTGAAACCACCCAACAGGGGAATCACAAGAATGCGATCCCCAGTGGAGTTGCCAGTTCTGTTTCAGGAAAAAACACCCTAGAGGTTTGTTGGGTCAAAACCTCCACAAATCAGGGCATGTTATTCAAGAAGGACTCACACAACCACGCTTGTATGCTAAAAACTAGATAACATCGATAGTAGAACTCACTTGTATTCCTACGTTTGATGTAGATCCCGCGGGGTCCAAACCCCCAACAACCCTTCTTCCTCCTTAACCTGAAAACCAAGGATAAAAGTGCACGGAAATCTAGTTGTACAGCATATATTTACCCTAAATGTCAGTGAAAACCATGTGAAACATCATGTAAACAATAATAAATGCTTAAATAATAATCTTTTCACATATACAAGTAGATGTTAACACGTTATTTCGGGAACAAGATGGTTCTTCTTCATTACGAACATCATGTACAGTAATAAAAAGTGGAGAGATCACCTGAATCCTTCCACGATCTTCGAAAAGACCATCGTCCAGATCTATCCCGCCCTTGCCTCGCTAAGATACTTTCAAGACTTGTGCACTCGAGATGACATATAAACTAATGAACATCTCCAGGAAACAAGGGTTTCCTGTAACAATCTGGGAAAGTGCAGGAGGCACGGGAAATCAGACTTGAATTGGGATTCCAACAGAGTATAATATCTATAAAATTTCTCTCTCTCTTAGGCCATACACACGAGGGGCTTTTATACTCCCTCAAAGTAGTTTCAATCAGTTGGAAACAGGTGGCCACGTGTTGGGGTGGTTGAACTACTAGAGTAACCATCAACCCAGCCCGAAAATAGGGAATTTTTATATATTTTTTAATGATTTTAATGGCATACATGGAAAAGTACATGTGGACTCGCGTATACACGCGGAAAAGTCTGGGCATACCCGCATATGGGATTTTTAACACTGTTTTTTATGAATTTTGTTCAAGTCTGTGGGAATGGGTGCCCAAGGCCATAGAGACAATCATGAATCACATGAGGGTGAAAAATGATGCTATAACATTCACTAATCATTGGAGTCACCATCTCTTCCTGGTCATCAATCTCAGCAATAAAATTTATGTCTAATGCACTACAATTGGATTCAGCCATCAATATGGCTAATCCTTTTCCTTTAATGAGCTTTGTTGGTTTAATTTCTATGTCATATTCTAGGATAGTGACAATCCACTTACCTCTTCTTCCATCAGGGCCATCCTGAGTAAGAATGTCTTTAAATACTAAATTAGGGACATAGGCAATTATGTGGGAATAGAGAACGTAAACTCTGAAATCTTTATAGCTTTAACCAAGGCTAAGGCTTGTTTTTCCATTATGTTATATTTCAGAGGTGCATCTCTAGGAGTCTTACTAAAAAAAGCTATGGGCTGATCAAAACCTCAATGGTATGTTCTGATGCAAAAGAAAAAATTATAAAGTCTTTCTTGAAATCTGGACTGATTAAGACTGGTGTTTTAGTTAAAGCCTATTTTATGGAATCAAATGATTGTTTGGCTTCAACTATCCATTTTAAAGTTGAGTCTTTTTTTGGAATTTTGTTCAATTCTCTAATGATTTCAGCTAAGTTTGAAATAAATCTTCTCAAAAAGTTGATTTTACCTAGAAAAGCTTGTAATTCTTTGATATTTCTAGGTGGTTGAATGTTCAAAATTGATCTATCCTAGAAGGATCAATTCTAATTCCCTCTTTTAAAATTATATGTCCAGGAAAATTACCTTCCTCTAGTCCAAAGACAGTTTTCTTGGGATTTAAAGAGATGCCAAATTTCCTACATTTAATGAAAATTTGTCTCAAATGATCCAAGTGTTCATTATTTGTTTTGGAAAATACAGTAATGCCATCTAGATAAATTACCAAGAATTCATGAATTTCCTTATCAAAGGCTATGTCCATAGCTCTCTAAAAGCTTTCTTCTACATTCATCAGACCAAAGGTCATTTTCACATACATGAAAGTGCCCCAAGGAGTGGTAAAAGTTGTTTTAGCCCGATCTTCCTTTTGGACTAGGATTTGGTTGTATCCTGAAAAAACATCTAACAAAGTAGAGGAACCAACTACTCTTTGTAATACATGATCCATCTTTGGTAAAGGGTAATTATCCTTTAAAGACACTTTGTTAATATTTCAAAAGTCAACACATAACCTAATTTTACTTGTTTTCTTTCTTGTTGGTACTAGGTTTGAAACCCAATCAGAATATCTGATTGGTGCAATGATTTAAGCATCATACATGCATTTTACTTCCTTTTATATCAAAGGTAATAGAACAAGATTAATTCTCCTCAATTTTTGTTTGAATGGCTTCTGATTATCTTTTATGGGAATTTTGTGTTGGATTATGTTTGTGTCATAAGCTTTACGATCTTCATAACTCCAATCAAACACACCCTGATATTCTTTTAAAAGATCAATGTATTGTTTGTTTTCTTGTTGAGGTAAAGATTTAGATAGTTTTAATGATTTTTGGTTTTAATTCTATCCCAATGTTACATTCCTCAATGTCAGACCTAACCAGTTCCATTTTTGGCTTTTTAGGCACATCATTGGAATCAAAAAGGTCTTCCAAAAGGGTTAAAACTTTAGGACAAAAATTATCTTTCAAATCTAACATGTCAATTTCTTCTTCAATGATTTGCTGAACATCTATATTCTCTAAGTTATGAATATCAGATTGAGTAAATACAGTTGGTTTGTTAATTTTATGTACATCTATGTTATCTATTTCACAATCAAAATCTGAATGTATATGACAGTCTGTATCTATTTTACAATTTTGAAATTCTTCCTCATTATTCAAAAAATGGTAAAACTGTTCATCCTGAGAGAAAATATGCCATTACTTGAGGTTGTCTGGGATGATTGGTCTATGTTTAACCTCAGCAGTATACCTATTAGTTGGTTGGAATGGCAAGTTACAAGTATTAGCAAAAGTTTCTAGACAGTGTGCTTGAATATTTTGTTTTATGGGTATAGAAGTAAACTTGCATTCCAATAAATCATCAGTTAAATCAATTGTTGTATCTTTGTATCTAGATAGTCTAGGATTATACACAGAATAATCTCCATTTATTTTCTTTATGATTAATTCCGAATCTCCCATGATTAGTATTCTTTTTCCTCCTAAATTTCTAATGATCTGGAGGCCTAGAATAAGTGCCTCATACTCTGCCATGTTGTTTGTACATTTAAAGTTGAGTCTAAAGGCATGTCCTTCTGAATGATTAGTTTCCATATTTGTAATCCATACTCCTACTCCTGCTCCTGATTTTTTTACAGAGCTATCAAAGTCTAAGTGCCAACGGGACTCATGGAATATGTTGTCATTGTTTGGTTTTGGCTTTTTGTCAATCAGTTCAGTTTGGATTTCATTGTTATCAGAGCTACACAAAATCAAAGAGTCAAGATCAGTTGGTGTAGAATAAATGGGGTAATTTATGGATCTCTCAGCACTAATGACCATGAATTTCATTAAATTTTCCCTATATAGCTTTTTGGGTTGACTAAACACTGATATTGTAGCATAGCTCATGTCCAATTGTAGAGATCCCTGCAACTTTGCTCCCCATGAGCAAGAAAGAAGAATACCATACTTTGGTAGGATGTCAGTTACTACAATGTCCATTATCATACTCTTACCACGGTACTAAACTAAATTCACACATAAGTATTTAATTAATCCTAAGCACTTAACTTTGCTAGAATCAAATGAGAAAAAATCTTTATAAAGCCTGGTTATTTCTAGATTAAGAGTTTCCATGATAGCTTTAGGCATTAAATTATGGGAAGATCCTAAATCTAACATAGTGTTGTGTAAAATCTGATCATGGATGGTAATACTGATATAGAAAGGAGGGACTGATCCATTTGAATTATTTCCATTCACATCAGGGCCAAAAATCAACTCAGGTTGATCATCATTCAAATTAATGGCATCTTCACAATCATTCATATTCAAAGTTTCAGTTATAGTTGCTTTGTATAATCATTTTTAACCAATTCTGTTAAAGGAATAGGTATTTTTAACTTAGCAATTTCAGACTGAATATTGAATGAGGATTGAGATTTACTAATTTGAACTAATTCATCTTTAGTAACTGTGATCTGAGTTGGTTTTCTTGATTTACAACAGTTGTATTCTTATCTTTAATTGTCTTGGCATTTTCTGTCCGAGTTTCTTGAGTTTTGCTGCTTTTAATTTTCTGTTCAGGGATTGTTTGTGTGGCAGCAGAAATTTTATCAGACTTAGAATTATCAGCAGTTGTTTTGGAACTTTCTGCTCTAGGATTTGCTGATTTAGAATCAACAGAAATATTTTTAGGGTCAGAATTTGTTGTTTTTACTGAATCAGAGGCTTTAGAAGTATTATATTTTTATGCATCTTTAGAAGATTAAACTACTTCATCAGTAATATCAACAATTTTGGGACTTGTTGATTTTTTAGGACTGGAAGGATTGGAATTTTGGTTATTTTCCCTTAGGAGAATTTGCAAAACTTTTGTTTTTGGGGCTTCTACATTTTTCTTATTTTGATTTTGGGAATTGTTTTTAGTAGAAGGTTCATTATTTTTCTTGTTTCTAAGTTTATACTGAATGTGAATTTCATTAATAGAAAAGTCATAACCTTGTTTGTAGTCAAAGGATTCACTCGAGTTTAATTTGAGTTGTTGAAGCTCAAATAGTTCCATATCTTCCTGAATGAGGAAAATGGTGTTGTTTTCATCTATTCACATTAGATGATTGATGTCATCCTCATATTCATCATTATTTTGAGAACTTTCAGCATAGTTCTCCTGAAATGGGGGTCTAATGTTTTGGTCTAGAGCAGCTTCTTTAGCTTTTCCAGGGTTATTTTTTTTCTGAAATTTGGATTTCTGATCTGAGTTTGATTATCCCAATGAGGTTTTCTATATAAATTATCTAATATTTTAACCACCCTTTCTAAAGTTTTAGCAACGAAATCTAATTTAACATCTGAGTTTGAACTTTCTTCTTTAATTGTAACTCTTATTTCATTTATAAGTCTGACCTTCCTAGCTAAAATGTTAATTTCTACACTAACAACATCTAATTGCATCTTTTCTAAGGTTTGGGCATCTCTTTCTCTTAATTGATATGCCATATCTGTATCAAATCCATCAGGGAATTTGAGCAGTACAGAGTAAGGTGTTGGTTTAAGAGTTGCAGGAATAGAATTATAGACACTGTTATACCTAGTGCAATAGTCTTGGACAGACTCAATAGGAGATATTTTCAAAGCATAAAACTCAGATAAAATTTGAAGGGGGTTCGTTTTTCTTTCCCATTTATTTAAAAATATTCTATGAAATGTAGCTAAATCAGCTACACTACGAGCTGCTACATTTTTAAACCATTTTTTAACTTCTCCTGTCAAACTTTGGGCAAATAACCTCATCTGGACATCTGACTCATCAATCTCATAAGTTTCATATTAATCTATCATTTTAGTTACATGTTGTTGAGCACTATATTGTGAAAGGCCATCAAAAAGTGGTACATTTTTTTGGTAGTCTTGAGGCATAGCATGGAGGTTTTGGGGTAAAACAAGGGGAGCATACCTGGCAGCCATGGCTTGAAGCTTTGCTGAGCTGGGAGGTATAACAGTAATGATAGGGGTAATGCTGGATATGGTAGATGATGAACTAAAAACTGCAGTTGAAGAGCTGGGAAATGAAGATACTATGTAATGGAATTGCTAGGAAATAAATATGTGGTGCTTATAAAATCTGATTGCAAAATAGTGGATGTGGTGGATTGAGTGGATGAAGGAAATAATATCCTAGGCTGCAAAGGCAACTTAGGAATGAAATGGTCTGTAGATGAACTTGCAGAATTATCTATAAATGAAGTGACAGCATATAAAGATGAATCTGTTGTTCGTATTATTGTTGTGTGCAATTTAGAAACTCGAGGTTTTATGTAAGACAACAAATGAGCCAATTCAATAGCTTCATTAATATCTTTAATCAATGAAACATTAATTTTTTCAACTGTATTTTGATATTCATATTTACTTGAATTTTTTCCTACTGATATATTTTTCTGTTTTGCATTCAAAAACAAAAGGAAAATAGGATCTATAACAGTATTTTTCAAATCAGTTTCAGATTTAGTTTTAAACAATGAATATTCAAATTTTATATCAAAATCAATATCATTTAAACTCACTAACTTTTTGGGTAAAGAATTGTTTTTTCTTAATGGTAATTCAGTTTCGAAATGGACAATTTGCTTTTTATTTTTTCCAATCTATTATGGGTTATCTACTATAACTGCAGGCTTAGGATTAGGATTAGACCTGGTATAGTAGGTTTTCCTAGAAGCCAGAATGACTATTTTGAATACACACAACCTATAAAAATAATATTAAAGTAAAAGGATAATTTAAAATATTCCTTTAAGACTAAATTTACGACTGGAGATTGGTTAGTTCGCCAGTATGGTCTACAGTATGTTATCACTCTAGTAATTCTTTAAGTTATGGGATTTGAGTTTTTGGTCTAAGAAAAATAGAGGTAACCACAAACCTACTTCAAATCCTAGGATCTAGCCTTCCTAGAATTCAGAGAGGGCTCTCTCTTTAAGATTTATCTTTGTTTTTTATTTATGTTTTTAGGCTAGTTATGATAAAACAATTGGTTTTGTTTTTAAAGGTTTTGGTCAGAAAAAATCACTTAGAATTAAACTAGAGATAAATCTACTTGTCCATTGGGCTATGGAGTCTAAATATATATATAATTACTAGAAGTCAAGGCCAAAAAGGTGCAAATGTATTCAGGGAAAGATAGATAACCCTCAGAGATTTGGGAAAAGTGTTTTTGGTGAAATGGTATGATTGGGATAAAAGGCTATGAAGGATCCTTTGATCCAGAAAGTGGAAGAAGGAGGCAAGGGTAAAATGGGAGTAGGAGAAATTAAGAATTCCTAACATCGGAAATCGACAGAAAACATTTAAATGGTAACTAGTTAAAAACATGGAGTATAGGACTAGCCTGGAGTAATATTCCTAGTTACTCATTAAGATAGAACAAACATATATAATGGAATGCATGAAACTCAATAAATAAAACAATGAAAAGAAGAAATTACTTTACTTATCATTTTATCACAGGGATCCTAAATTATGAATGCCAATTTAGCTTTGTCCAGTCTGCTACTTCGAAATCAACACATAATAACCTCCAATGTTTCAACAAAAAGTCAACAGTAAAGTCTAGCAATTTTATTCCACCCTCAATAGTTCAAATGTAGAAGTATTTATACAAAATGTAGTTACAAATATCCTAGAAGACATCTAAGAATATCTTTAGGAAATAGAAAATATCTTTACAAAATAAGAGGGACAGCTGCTTAACAAATCAACAAGCTGTCCACTTATCCAAAATAAATAGAACTACTTTATCTAATCAAGGTGCTTTCAGTGATTTGCTGTCCTAATTTGCTGGCTGCTAGAAAATATCTTTAGTTGAGTTTCCTTGGCTGATACTCTTTCGTTTGATACCATTTAACACTACCATTTAACTCAGATACACTTTGACTGATATTTCCACTGTTTTACTGTCGTAAAAATATTTCTTTTGGCAGTAAAAAACCAACAGACTGTCCTTTTGTTTAATTTTTTTTCTTGACTATTTTCAAAGTAATTTATTCATTGTTTTACCTCTGTTTTCACATTAAATCTGTAAATTCCTGCCACTGTTCTTCACTGGAAATTTTTACAGTCTTCAGCTTTCTAAAATTTTCATCTACCTCCTTGTGTTTAGAAAAATTGGGCTTAAACACAAAAAAATGTTTGATCTCATGTTGAAGAAAGAACAGATCTTCAAAGTGTTGGAGGAGGACTTTACCTATAGGAGTGCCTTGTGGCAATGGTTTACTTACTAGCTCCTTGGAAAATTCTCTGATTTTGTTTTCATAATCTTTCTGGGGCATTAATTTCTCATTAAAGACATGAATATCTGGCAAGCCCTTCTTTCTCAAGGTTGTATACTTCACCATAAACTTTGTTATGGAAATATTCATTGCTTCACACTTTTCTTCTAGGTAGTTCATCAAATTTTTCTTTGTTACTACCTTTTTAATCTGCAAAATGGTCTCTGTTATATCCAGTATCTGTAACTCTTCCAACTCTGCTCTGTTCTTGTTGTTCAGAAAAGTGATGAGTTTTAAATTCTGAGTTGGCTTATCAGTTAACTCATCCTTAGTCTTTTGAATCTCTGTTTGTGCTGCTAACAATAAGTCTCTTTGCTCATATATAATCTGAATTGAAGGCCATTAAGTGTGAATGGCCTCAATTATATTTTTCCATAAATGATTCTTGACAAATGAAATTTTTTCAGTGAATGTTAGCTCTTTCTGCAATCCCTTAATTTTCTCTCCAAGTCTAATTGCCTTCTACTGATGGGTTTTAGCATTTATTTGAGCTAACTTACTTGTGGATTAAATATTTTTAATCATTTTCTTTAGGCTATTTATTTCGTTATTTTTTAAAGACAATTCCTCCATAGCCTTGAAAATCTGACCTACTCCATCTGCTTGTTGGACCTGTGTTGTGGAATATTTTGTGTTTGAGGTAGTTGTTGAACTCACAGGCACTACAGTCGCTAGTAGTTCCTTTGGTGCTAGATTTTCTCCTAATGTAGATGCCACTGCTATGGTAATTACTGGTATTCCTGAAGGAATAATAGGAGTCTCAGTCGCTTTCACAGTTTATTTCTCTTGGAAAAGTTGGTCCATTTGAGATTCCATTTCTTTGATTTGAGTAGTTAGTTTGAGGATCAGATTCACAATATCTTCTTTTTCACTTTGCTCTTAAAGGATCTCTTTAGTCTGTGGGTGCTCACTTTGAGGAAGCTTAAGCTATTTCCTCAAAGCTGCAATATCTTCATTCTTTTTCTTAATCAACAATTTAGCTGCCTGCAAATTTGAGGGATCATATCCCACCTGTAAAATCAAATCCTCTAAGGCTTTAATCCTAAGGTCTTTAGCATACAAAGAGCCTTTTTCTAGCTTCATTTTATCCTGCATGTTAATAATGGTATTCTGCAACTTAGTAGCACTCATAGCCTTTGTTACCAAAGTTGAATATAACATTTTAGAACTATGTCTGTGGACTTCTATTTGGTCTAGCTCATGCACATTTTCAGTATCTACTTCAAACTCGACCTTTTTATAGTCTGCCACTGTCTTATGTGCTGAAGTAGTTGGTTGCAGAAAAGACATAATCATTTTGTTTGCGGAATAGTCAAAGGCTATTAGTAGCCTATTCTGATTCCCTGGTTTTTTCTTGAGGAATTGAGAATATATCTCTGATTTAATTTCCTCATTTTTCTGCTTTATCTACTTATATCTTTTCTTTTATATCTAGGTCTTTTTCCTAAGCTATCTATGAGGAAGAAGCATCCATATTTTTTTTCTCAATCATCTGGGTATCATATTTACCTGTTATTTGATCTTTTCCAATCTCTGCAAGAGTCTCATTGATTATCAATGTGGCTTCAGCATTGTTTACCTCAGGCTCATTTGTATCCTCGACATCAATTACCTTTTCTTTCCCTATGGAACTGAATTTGAGCCTTTTATTGTAAATCAACTTGAATTTTGTTTCTGTGTTTGTTTCAGTTGTATATGTTCCTTCTTCTCTGCTTCTTTTAGCTAAAGTTTCTAGTGGCTTCACAACTTCCAGGGCCTGTGTTGTAACCACTTGTCCTACTGCCTCAGCATTGATGACTATATCTATCAATGTGTTTTCCACCCATTCCTCTTGATTGGAAAATTTCTCAATATTTGGCTTGGGCTCATGTATGAAGGGTGTAAGTTTACAATTTACCCTTGAATTACTCAGGATCCCTTAAGGATCATAGTTCCATGGAAAACTCTGTTGAAATTTGAATTCTACTAGCCTTTTGGAAATTTATTTTTCTGCTTCTCTGTTATTGATGATGAAAGGACCAATTTGATTCTTCAACTTAAATTGAGTCTTTTTCCTTGCAGTTAAGAAGTTGATAGAGTCAGAATTTAAAATATGTCTTAAATATTGCAATGCAAAAACTCTCATGTTCATGTATTTTGGCAACTTATAAGGTAATAAGTTGGATCCAAAAATTCTCATTTCAGTATGTTTTTCATAAAGAAACCAGTCTCCCATTTTTCTCTGTTTTGATAGTTGTAATATCATCTTCATTTCTTCATTGACCCTGGGCTGCTCTACTTTGTACAAAATATTCCTTGTTGTATGGAGGAAAAGGTCTGAGAAGTCTGTATAAGTGAATTCACTGTTTTCTTTTCTTAGCAAGGAAGTCCAGAAGACAATAGATAAAGGCTTACCCTCCAAGTCCATCTTTTGTAAAGAAATTGGAAAATTGTCAGCTTGGAAGAATAAAAACAAATGAAACAAGTAGGAAGAGTATCTTAAAACCCCTTCAGTGGGTATTTTGGTAAGCGGGTGATGAATATTGTCTGCTATAAAACTGGCACAATAAAAAATGAGTGCAGGGGGTTGACCTGGAGATAAAGTGGATAGAAAGCCAAGAATGGATTCATCAGTGAATCCATCTGTGAAATATCCCAGTATAAAAGATAACATGGAAATAATATGCCTTGACCCTTCAGGAAATTTTGCAGTTGAATAAGGAGGGTTCAACTTAGGGATGTCAACATGGTAAGGCATAAAGTCCTGAAATATCATAAACCTTTTTGGGAAATCCAAGATTAAGTATAACAGGGTTAAATATTCAATAGAAAGGGGGACTAAATGAGGATCAGATGGTAATTGCAGCATTTGATTTATGGATTCTGATGTGACTGTAAAATGGACCTCTCTATCTACATTAATAATAGGCCTTTGGTCTGGTTCATAATGCTTTTGACATAGTCTAACAAGATCTTGCCCAGGATGAGTCAAAGGAACTACATATTGGGGCAAATGAGTCTCCCATATAGGCATTTCATATTTATCTAAACATTTATCGTAGCACCAATTATGGATTTCCAAAAGGTTAAATTCTACCATAGGGTCAACAATTTTGTAGTCCATATCAGTTAATGGAATGGTTTCTTCAGCAGCTACAGGTGGCTGGAGAGGATTTACTGACACATTGAATTTAGCAGTGAGGGCTGGAGTAGCTTTAATATATTTAGGTGGTATAGGTTTAGGGGGTTTGGATCCTCCAAGTTTGGTTGGCTAAGAACCTCCATCTTTAACTGTGATTTGTTTTTTAGTCATTTTGTACTAACTTCTGCAAGCTTAAACTATTTGCAGGAGCAAATTTTCTTTATCGGAGGATATGAACTGGAATAAGACAGAAAACGAGGGTTTTCTGAATAGGTTGACTACAAATAGGATTTTTTAGGACACTGTATGTTTTAAACCATTTTCCTGTTTCTAGAATTGATCTTTAGAGGCCGTAAGCTGAGGAAATTGGCTTCAACAGATTTTTTAATGAACACAACAATTTCTGGAAAAAATTGGCCAGGGTTTGTTTTGTTTTAGGGCATTTTTGGGCAATCTGCTGATGAGTTTTTCTAATTGAAAGCTTGTTTTTCTTAAGGACGGTTCAGAATTGACTGTGCATGGTTTTAAACTGATGAAAAATACCTCAATTTGTAGGTAATTTGACACTTGAAATGGTTTCTGAAGCTTTTGTTTGTTCATGCGGACGGGTCTTGGTGCAGAGAAATGGCTTTTATAGTCTTCAAACAAGATATCTGTGGTGAAAATAGGGATTTTCCATGGATAAAATCATGTTTCAGGGATTTTAGCACAGTCAGGTGGGTTGATGTAGTCAGGCGGAGCTCTTTACAGTCAGGAATGCACTACTAAACAATCAAAATTACATTTCAAAGGTTTTTAACCTTTGGAATTAATCACCATTAATGCATTGAATTCCAGTCTCATAAAAGGCAGGAGGCAGTTTGGATTTTGAAATGCGTAACCAGAAGTGGTTTTTGCATTGGAACTTGGTGGTAAGCAGTTTTTGCTGAAACAAACGTGATCGAATGGTTTTCCACCACGTTGTAGGAGGCGGGAATGGCAAAACCACCCATTTCACGTCTGTTTGGGATTTGAACGGACGATCAAGTTATGGACGAGAAATTAATCCTGCGTTGTTGGATCTGATAATCGAGAGCGAAAGGCCAAGATTAAATGGGAAGGTGCGGTTGAAAGGTATGTGGGGTCAAGGCAAATGATATGCGCTGGGTAGTTCATATATGTAATGAAAACTTTGTAAAATATGTACTTTAATCAATTTTTTTCTTAGGAAAAAGGGTTTATACCTAAGGTTGGAGGCGCATGAGGCGGGGCTATATAATTAACCCAAGGTTAGCTTATGTATTGCGTAAGGCTTTACATAGTGGGGATAATATTGCAGCAAAAGGCTAAAGTGAAACATCAAACAAATCTCTAGTTAACCGGGATGGAACCTTGAGTTAAAGGCTTATCATGTCTTGCAAAGGTTTTAAAGTTTAAATTTTGTTTGAACTAAACTTAGGATAAATTTAAGAGGTGGGGGAGTATGTTTAATTTCCAAATACATATGATATGCCCGAAAGCCTATTGTATTTTTTTTATTTTATTATATAGTTTTTAGACCATGGAAGGGTCTATAACCATAGGGGGCAGGGTATTTGATTAAGGTTAGTTTTAGACCAAAGGTGGTATAATTTGGGATTTTAATTCACCATGTGGATAATATCTTTGGTCAAACATCTTTATAATAATGGGTTTTAGGGGGTATTTTAGATAAAGGGAATTATATAGATAGGATAAGGTATTTTTAGGGAATTAATAGCATAAGTTAGAATTTAATATGACAAGGGAAAATAAATACACAAAAATACACTAAATGACCAAGTAAATGGAATTAATAAAAGCATAGCTTAATATTTCATCATTTCACCAATTTACTTAGGATAAAGTGTTTTTTGAGGGTTTTTGTATTTTTATGAATGAAGGAAGTTATTTAAATGGATTTTAAGTTTCATTAAGTAAGAAGGATTATTTACTTATGAAGATGACTTAAATGTATGAATGAGGGATTAAATAATGGTAAAGGGGATTTTATCATAAGAATTCAACATTTTCCACTATCCAGTCATCAAGCTTGGGTCTGGTCCCAACATAAGTCAGAGAAATGCTCTGAGCCACTTTGACTGGAAGTATAGAATACTGAATACCTACAAGGGGAGGGAAATTATTGATTTTTTCTCGAAGAAGAATATTTACATGATTTTTCCCACTTCTTTCTACCTACCCAACATTACTCTAACATTTTTTCTTCCTTTTAGGACGTGCATTTAAGCTTTCCACCTTGAGACATTTTATTCTTTTGAAAGCATAAATGTATATATTTCTACCTTATTTCATCCGAGGGCTCAGAATAAACCGATGAGCTCCTCATTATTCTCTACCTATCTACTGATTTGTCAAGATTAAATTGTCTGACAAAACTTTATTCACTATCTAAACATGGAAATTGAAAACATGACAAGTTAAGTTTAAACAGTTTAACTCATCAAGGATTATGGCATTTATTGACACTCTGCCATAATCATTTGCAAAAAGTAAAAAGTAGTGGAATTTGAACTTGCACACTTTCATGATTTATTTTCATATTTTTTCTTTTGGGGTCTATGTATTTTTGAAGTCCTTTGATCTTTCTTTTAGGACTTTTTTACCCTCTTTTTGATTTATTTATTTATTTTTTATTTTTTTTCAAAATATGGGAAAACAACTTGCAGAAAGCAAGGTATGTAAATATTTTACAAGACTATCAAAATTCAATTCAAAATTATGAATCCTATATTTATAGGACCCTAACACATGGAAATATATTTCAAACAGTATGTAGAAGTCCATAAATTGCCTCATGGATCATAAGATAGAGCTAGTTAAAGATCAAAACGCTAAATATTGGTTGGAGACTAGTTGTGTGCATAGTTAAGTTTGGCATAGTTTCCAAAATCAGTGGAAATAATGGAGGAGCCACCATCAAAAGGGCCAGGCACATGGGGAAGGAACAACACAACAAAAAGAAATATTTTTATTGGCTACAGGAAGATCCCACAAATAAAACCTAATATCAATAGAGGTACATCGACAATATAGTCATGATGAAACATAAAAGTGTTCAAAGAAGATTAGCGAGCGAACAATGGAGCAAAAAGAGTGGAAGAAAGGGTATTTAGTAGATGAGGAAAATCACACTTAATATATAATATTATAGCAACGAACCCGATGAATGCATCCCGATGAAATTATAAAGGAGTCCTTGAGAGTTGAGCGGGATGAGGTAGAGTACAAAGACATGGCCCTAACGTAAAACAATTGAAGTAACCATTGGAAGAGATTAAAGAGGGAGCCCCCACACTAATAGCTCATCCTGGGTGTGCTACTATTGGTCCACATGTGTTGCAACAAACCCCACTTGACAACGCAACGTGAAAATAAAATCCCATCGATTTCTAGTGGATGTAGAAAATAAGGGACTAGGTAGCAGGCATCGGGACATGAAGGAATTGATCAAGTGGTATGGTTTCTAGCGACAAAAAATGAAAATGGTGTCAGGAGGACCCCACAGTACAACTATTCTTTCTAAGGGGTCCCAGAATTTTTATGCGAAGGAATTTTTAAAGTGTCTAGATAGAGACCTATGGGTTTAGAACCATTATGAAAGCTCATGAATTTAATAACCAAGGGAACAGAGGAGTATTTAATGAATAAAATAAGCCCACATGGGGATAAACAAAATTTAATCTCCTGAATAATTAAGTAGAGGTAAGAGTTCCTGGTCATGTGCGTTAAAAACAAGTGAAGGTTTCAATGAAAAGGTGCTAAGGAATTTCTGTGGATTTGGTAATGATTTTTTTAATTAAATAAAAAATGGGTCGCGGATCGTATGTTCGCAACAGTGGAATTATAAATACTTTGGGCCTTTAATAAGGTTCTTGGTAAATTTTATGGATGGGATGGAAACTTTGGGATAATTCCTCCATTTTTGGTAGAGGCACAAAATGTTGCAGTGTGCCATATTCATGCATCCGTGGAGTTTGAACCAGTTGACATATCTTGGGCACTGTGTTCCATAAATTCCATGACCATAGCTAGAATTAGGAAAATCTTGGGTAGGAAGGTAAATGTGCATAATAAGGTTGGTGTCGTTGGATTAATGGTGATCTCAAAATTGTTGGTTTAAGATATGAAGGACCACAATTATGTTGAATGAGTTAATGAAGCTTGTCTTTAATGGAAGAAATTTATCTATATTCTTACTTGCATGCTACGAAGAATTAAATGAAGAAAATAACTCATGGATATCATACCAAAAAATTTATGAGCTCTAATGGTGTGTTGCAGGGTTCTTCTTAAATCTTATGTGTCTTAAAGAGAAACGAAGGAGATACATGTTGGTGGTAAAAAATAAGTTTAAGAGAGGAACTCCTAGAGTGAAAATTTTGACTGAGAATTAAGTCACAGTGTGAAGATAAACACAGAGAAAATTCTTATTTTTAATGTAGCTACAATGGCCAAGAAACCAGATGTGATCATATGCAACAATAAGAAGTAGAGCCATGCGCAAGTATACTCTCGGGTTGTGTGTTTGACTGTAGATACAACATCAAAAATTGTGTGACAGATGAACAAAAACAGGGATGGAAATTGAAAAAGTGGTTGGATATGCAACTTTTTTTAGTGTGGGAGTGTTGTGAGTTACATGTAGAGTGTTGTGAGCTTCATGTGAGTGATTTAGCAGAAGGGATATTGGAGCAAAGCATTGACTAGCATACAAAGAAACTGTGGGAAAATATTATAGTGGATTGAGAAATTAAGTGTGGAGTGCAAAGTAGGACTACATAGCTAAGGAGAATGTGTTGTCTAGAGCAGTAGATTAGGTTTTGTACTTTTGTGCATTTGTTTATGCCTCTGTTTTCAATTTGAAAATTGTACGAAAAGTAGAGCAATTGACTAGAGTAGGTGTTGGCATAAATTCATAAGAGGTGGGTGCCTCTTGGAAAGTAGTGGCTTACTACCTTAAGGGGGTTGGGGCCTCCTGTGAAAGGGTTGTCACAAAAAACATGATGTAATTAAGTAGGAAATTAAATTACATCATAATAACAAATAGATTGGCGCTTTTCTCCCTTTGGATTTGCACATAAAAAAAACTTGTGTCAGTATGTGTATGCTTCTGAAATTATGGATTGTATGTTCATGTGAATGGTTTACATTGTTGTACATGTATTTTATTAAGAATTATCATAGTATTATTTACTAAGAGTGAAAATAAATTAATAATTAAGCTTAAAGTTTAAAAATATCACTAATTAATGATTCACCCCGCTCTTAGTAATTCCTTATTTCAACAATTGGTATCACAAAAAAGTGTCCTTCAGTAACAGTTTAACTAATGAAAGGTAGATCTATAAGATATTATGTCTAGACAAGAGATTTAGTATGCTTACTCAAGTAAGGTACCAGGATGTTATGTAAAAAACAATCCCTTTTGGAAATTTAGGATGGAATCTTATCTTATATCCCTAGGAGTAGATGTTTGGAGCTTTGTGTTGGTAGATTATGCATTACTTGTAGTCCCTCCTATTGATGAAGATGGTAAAAAGGCATATGGAATTAATGTAAAGGCCAATAATTTCATTCTCTTTGGTCTTAGTCAATATGAACCTATAAAGTTTATGCACTATAACCCAACCAAGGAAGTGTATAATAGAGAGTATAACAAAAAATGAGTGGAGAAGAGATTACAACAAAGTATAATAGAGTATAAAAGTATATAATAATGTAAAATATGGTATTCTCTTGTAGAGGTATAACTTGTATAATAGAGAATGAGTGAAGAAGAGAGTATAACATAGTATTTACTAAGAGTTAATGAAGTGACCAACATGATGAGAGGACTTAAGTGAAATTATTTAAGAATATGTAATTGTTCAAAAGGTCTTAATATCTCTTCCTATAATATTTAATGTCAAAATATTAGACTTTGAAGAGATGATTGATCTGAAAAGTCTCACAATGGAGTAGATACTTGGTACTCCCACAACCAATGAGATGAGAGTAGGAAAAGAGGAGACTAAAACAAAGGAGGAAGCTTTCAAGGTGTCAAAAAAGGCTAAGGAGAAAAAAGGTCATCAATATTGTTCCAACTATGAATTCGATCGAGAGATGGCTCAATTTGTTAGAAGACTAAAATGTGGTTCAAGAAAGTATAAGGGGAATTTAATCCTCAAATGGTTTTATTGTGGAATATTTGTACATTTATAATCCAAGTTCCCTTACAAAGAAATTTCATAAAAAAAGAAAATGCTGAAAATTCCAAAGACAGTGCTCTGAAGCATCAAAGAAATAAAATATTCCAGAAGAAAGGGCTCTACTCCAAAGAGGATATCTCTGCATCAGAATCATATAGTGAGGATGCTTCAAAGGTTAAGTCAAATGAATTTCTACTTATGGTACTTGAAGTTGACTCCAAAAACAAAATTTTGATGGACTCTGAAGAAGAATAAGAAGAAGAAGTGGCAGTGCTCATCAGTTCTCTTGATGAGTTAAAGGATGCCAAAAAAAGAAAAAGGAAACTAAAAGAGAAGTTTGTGAGAACTGAAGAAGGTATGCACAACTTAGACAATGATGAATTTGTTAATAAAAGAGAAAATCTTGAAGAAGTTACTAAAAGAAAAGAAATATTATCTCTCTAACTAGAAGAAAAATATAAAATATGTGGTCTGTTAGAAGAAGAGAATATACTATTGAAGCAAGAGTTGATCAAGAAAAAGGAGGAGATAATCCCTAAAACATGCAAAGAGGAGATTTTTTCCTGAAATTCAAGCTAGAGGAATAAAAATAGAAGGAAGAGGTTCTTAATGAACGGATTCTCAAATGCAAAGAGAAATTTCATAGTCTAGAAGATAGAATTATATCCCTAAGAAAAGATCCAAAGAATTAGAGACCAAGAAGAATTTGGAAAAAATGTTTTCTAAAGGGACAAGAAAGTTAAACCAAATTCTAAGCAGTAAAAGGTCTACAAAAAACAAGATAGGCCTAGGATATTCTAGATCACAGGAGTTTTATATGAGAAAACATATGAGTTTCAGGTCTGTAGGATTAGAATAACACTACAGTTATGCGAAGGTGCTTCAAGGGAGTCTTAATGAGGAAAATCAAAAGACAATCCAAAGAGGCACCCAACATTAGAACACAAATTCTAACTTCTCAAAAGACTCACACCAGAGGAGAATGACTCAATCAGTAAGACAAAAAGGGTACCTTCAACCTACAAAAATCGATAAACTTTCAGATTTTAGGTACCTTATTTTGTTTTATGGTCATTTCTATAATTGTTATATATTTAGACATAAAGATATTAATTTTATAAGAATCAAATTTGAAAGAGATAAAAATATAAGATATAGAGATTATCATAATTTTAGTTCTCAGAACTCACTTCCCAGGAAAAGGAACCCTTTTTCCCTCATAATGGAAGAGGTTGAATGCTTAAAATGTAATAATTCCATATATAAGGCTAAATTTGTTTGTGGCTCTACGGTATCTAAGATACAAAGTTTGTTGTGCCTCTAATGTATCTAAGAACATGTTTTTCTACTTTCCAGTGAAGCTTGGTAGGATCAACCATAAACTGAATAAGATGGATCACTGTAAAACAAATATGAGGCCTCGTGCTTAACAAGTACATCAAGGACCCCACCAACTATCTATAGATAGTTCCATATAATTCCTCCCCTTTAGAAGAATCCTCTTTCCTACTGTTAGTACCTAGAAGAGTATTCATGCATTTGCAATCCTACATATGAAATCTCTAAAGGATTTCAAAGGCGTAGCTCCCTTGTCCAAAAAATATCTCAACATCTCCCTGCCACACCTAAAATCCAAGGAAGTAGAGCCTCAAACCCATATCCTTCATCTAAAACTCTCTTACAAGGTCCTTCTTACAAATATAGATAAATCATCTCTTGTCAGTATCAAATCATCTACATAAAGGACTAAGATAAGCATACTTCCATCTACCATAATGTAGTAGAGGTTGGCATCTACTTCACTCTTAGCGAATCCCAATCCACTGAGATAAAATTATATGTGAGTGTACCAAGCATAAGGTGTATACTTGAGACCATAAAGAGATATCTTGGGCGTACACACGTTTCTCCTTGCTAAAGGTCTTGAGCCCCTCATGTTGCTCAATGTAGATGTCTTCCTCAACCACTCCAATGAGGAAGGAAATTTTAACATCCATTTGGTGGATCCTCCACCCCAACTATTGCCAATGCAAGTATGGTCCTAGTAGAAGAGTATCTTTCTAAAGGGGAAAATTTATCCTCATAATCTTTCTCCTCTACCTGTAAGAATCCTTTCGCCACAAATCTAACCTTGTACTTCTAAACACTGCATCAGGTCAATTTTTCACCTTATACAACCATCTGGAACCAACAACTGACTTGTTCAAAGGTATGGGAACCACCTCCTAGACATTGTTATTCATGATGGAGTTATACTCATCCACCATGGGATCTACCCATCCCTATTGGGAAACAACCTCTTCAAAGGAAGTGGCTTAGAATCTATCAATTTTGTCATGAGTTCCATATCTTTGGTATATCTATTTAGTGATCTCCTTTGTCTATGCAAGGAGCTAGGAGCTCCAACCTACTCCTGAGCTTATTGCATCAACCTTTCAACTATCTTTGTCCTCTTCCTCCCTTCTCTGGAAGGCTCTGCATTAGTGGGTTCCTCCACACAGTTTGCTCTCTACTCCTCCACATGTGGTTGCTCCATATCATCCTCTTGGAATGTCCTATTTCCTTTAAGCAATATTTGACTTTTTGGATTTGACTAAGTGATCTAGGTGGATATTGGTGTCCACCTACCTATTCCACCTATACCACTAGTCGGTTTCATAAGTTTCCTTGTTTATAGAAGAATTTACTATTTTTAGCAGTTTGTCAGGTCTTTAACTTCTGGAGTAGTTTTGACCCCCTAAACAACGTTTTTTTGAGGTCTGTAGTAGGCCCGTGGCCATATTCCTTATAGATCTAGTTGTACTTGGAGAGATATTTCCAATGAGGTATTGTACACACCAAATAGAGATAATATGACCAACTTACAACCCCGAGAAGTTGGCTGCCCAACTAACCCCAACGGGGCCCACAAACTCTTGGTGTTCCATCTCCTAGGGTTAGAGTTTTAGTTTTTGAGGGTTTTCCATTGTTGTTCAATAATAAAACGTCCCTTAAGCCTCATTGTAACATATTTCAGAAGCATTTAGTTGCCACATCTCTTCTCAGAGATAAGTTAGCATCCTGAGCTAGGTTATTTCCATCCTGTATGTAAGCATATTTTAGTTCTTTGATATTAATGAAATGAAGTGTTATTTCTACTGCATCTCTATATTTCTAGTAAACATATGTATTTTTTGTGTTCCTTTTTAGGTTCGGATCAGTGGTATCAAAGCGGTCTACTTTTTCTATGTTTTTCATTGCATGTCCCTGTTGAGCTACATTTTTGTCCATGTTTTTACGATTTTTATCAAATAAATACATACTTGTACCTAGTGTTTTTAATAATTATTAATCCATTATGTTGTTAATTATATGAATTTAGAAACAATAGCTATTAATTTATAAATTCTTGTTATTACTTAATTTGATGAGTGCTTTTAATAAATTCCTTCTTGGTTGTAGGAAGGTTCTGTGCAGGAATGCATTTGAGTACGAATTCACCAAATGCATAAAAGCAACAACTGGGTAGTTGAGTACGAGATTGTTGTAGGTGAAAATATCAATTTTCCAACCAAATGGAGCAGAATCTCTAGATTCTGAGACACGGGTTTTGTTCAGAGCACCATGCTTCATATAACATAAAAAGCGTTTGGAAAAATCCAGCTTCGTGAAGGAGTTATCGTCAGGGGAATATTCCACTGAAAACCATTTCTAAATGTGAACGTATTGGGCCTCTATGAATATTTCTACTCTGGTTATGTTTGGGGATTAAAAAAAAATCAGTTTACTCTCAATATGCCAAAGAGATTTGTAGCTTCAAAACTAGTTGTGTGGACAGTGGTTGATAACCCTTTCATAATATACACATTGACCATCACTCCTCTAGCACTAAGCATGGAGGAGCTTGTACCAACAACTAGATTGAAATCCTAGTGGATCTCATTCATTATCAGGACATGTCTTATTCTCTCAACATAGATCGTAGCTCTTTCAATTCCTTTCTTTTCCTTTGGTTCTACCATGTGCTAATTTCTTCATGAATGTCACTGGAAATCACGAAGGTGCTGGATTGTAGGAAGCATGGACAGTGAAGTTGATCTTCCGATACATGTTGTAATCGGAATGGCTAGACAACTATTGGAAAATATTAATTATATCCCAAGCATCAAAACCTGACATCGTATATATGTAGTATAGATGTGGTGCTTGAATTGATATGTTTGAGAATTAAATGTGCACATAATTCCTATTCGATAAAAGAAAATTATGGTGCCAGAGATCCAGTCTAATTATGGGCAACAACGTTGGACTGAGATGAAGATTTGAAGGGTTCTCTCTTCTAGAATTATGCGGCCATCACTATCCTCAATTGGAAGCACAAGATTAAATTTCGGATCCTTGACCAGAAATACGAGGAGCTTCGTATCATTCATCATTTTTTTCCACAAATGGGTGGAAGTTACACTACACCAAAACCAGATTTAGCTTAAGATGTAGATAACACACTGGAAACATGGGTTGCTGGCAAGATTCGATGTCCTCTTCAACAAGGAAAGGATGATGATGATGGATTGGAGCATTTCCAGCTGTGTGATGCCCCAGCTAGGTGTGTGATGCCTCTTCTAGTAGTGCGTGAGGGTCATACTCTTCTAGAAGCTAATCACACCAGCTCAGGACTAAATTGGAAATCAAATCTCATATTTTTTATTTTGTTTAATTTGTATTAATAAAATATCTTAAATTTGCATTATATGTAACCATTGATTTTTAATTAGAGCAACGTTGCTGCTATAAAGCAGAAGCTACGCACTAATGAATTTCTCAGATGTAATTAGGGGAGTTAATCTTTCATTTAGAGATCAGAATTTCTCATATGTAAAATCGAATTTCTTGGATGTAATTAGGGGGGTTAATCCGTCATTTAGAGAGCATAATTTCTCATATGTAAAATAGAATTTCTCAGATGTAGAGGTGGCGCAGAGTTTGAGTCTGTCAATTAGACAGAGGAGAGATGTGATCAATAGGAATAAGACAGGGATGTGAATCGAATGGAGTAAGGAGCGAATCTGCCTATCCAGATCCGGAATCGAATTCTCTAGCACAATAATTGTAATGGAGAAACAACAGATGATGTATTTATTAATTAATATTTGACTCGATGTTTTGATTTAATTTAATAAATTTTGGCTTCTGCATTTGTTTTTATATAAGCATTGTAATTTTTATTTTTAAACGTTGAGTTAGTTTAGGACTTGCTCCGGGGAGTGGCAAGGATCCATCACAACCTGGAGTCGAGTCCCACGTTCTTCAAATATTTAGCAATTATGCTCTAGTGTAATTTGTAAAATTATATTTTGTTTTGAATTGTTTTTAAATAGTATCTCAGATTTCCTAATTCTGCACTTAGATCATTATTTTGTTTTCCAATTTCTGAGTTTGATTCAGTAGTGATAATAGATTGTAATGCTTCAATTTTGAATAAGTAACACTGCCATTTAGAATGTTAATTAGAGGTTTGATTTTTTCATGCATAACGGGACTTAATTAGATTTATTTTTAATTAGAATCATTCTTGTTTTCGTAGTGTGATCATTTCCTTAGAAGAGCAAGTTTGAGTGTATATTTAATTGTGTAGGTAGAGTGATTTCGTTTTCATTATTGAGTTACATGGTTTTGAATAGTAAGCTTGTTTTAGATGATTTATTTAATCTAAATTAAAATCTTTGAATTAAAGGTTCTTATTGATTATTTTTAATGTGATTTGTAATAGGATTTTTAAGTGTTATTTTACAGGAAGTGAAATGGTTTCTTCTAGAAATAGTTAGAATTGGCTTTTGTTAATTTGAATACTGAGTTTATTTTCAGGATTAGTTCTAGTTAGTTTCAAGTGTGAATTTATAATGTGTCCCTTTTGCTTATCTCAAGTTTAGTTTCAAGTTAGTGAAAGGAGAAAATAGGTTAAGGTTTTAAAGATATCATAGGAGATTGAAAAAGTATAATTCGATTTGCGAGAATGTCATATGATTTAGGATTGCCTTGAATTTCATTATATTTTGATTGAAGTATGGAGTTTTCTTGATCAAATTAGTTAAGTAGGTTCCCTTTTCAAGATTTTTTATTTGCTAGCAAAGGTGTGTTTCATTCCAGTACCTAGTTTATCATTACAAAGGAATATATTTATACTCCAACCATTAAGCTGAGCCAATACGCAGTATAACTCGCGTTTACGACTCCCAGATTGATAATCAATATTGAGAGGTTTAATCCGACAATTAAGCCGCCCAACATTTTGGTCTCGTTGCCGGGGAGTTTTATTTTGGCTCAGGTAAAAATTTTCGTACAAGTTTCAAGGGTATTGTAGGACGTCAGAGGGAAAAGAGTGTACGGTAAGACATGAGTGAAGAGCAACGCATCCACTTTTGTGGGGTTGCTCCAAAGTCTAGCCATCTTGCTTATCTCTTGAAATTTTATTTCCTTATCTCGCTTATGTGTAGAAGTAAAAGCAAGCTTTAGACACTTAGTTTCCAAATTACTTTTCTTTTCATAGATTAAATAGTACTTTGATTCGGCATTTTCCTCTCATGAAAGTGTGGTGAGTTTTATTTTAACCAATAGATTTTGAATACAATATTCAAACGTTATATCATTTTTGGGGTGTTTTAAGAACCTTTTTGTACTAATCCATGTGATGACAGAATGTGCTAGTTGGCTTGTTAAGAACAAGAAAATGGTATTTTGAGGAAACATTCAATGAGGAGTTTTCATGCTGCTATAGAGATAGACAAGTCATCCGATGAAGAATTCACAAGTGCAAAATTTAATACTTTTCTTGAACATAAATTTAATATAATTAAATCTTTGATTTCGAAATTGGATGATTTGCAAGAATAAGATAAGGATGACGAACCACTGCTTATCCTTTGTGCCAACTGTAGAAAGAAGCACTTCCTTAGAAAGTGCCAACTTACCGGTCTGGAAGTTTGCAAAATTTTCAAAGATGGTCATGCAACCGAACATTGCCCATCATTGCCATGATTACGAAAGGTACTCAGGGAATCAAGTAAGGAATCAAATCAACTGTGAGGTATAACTCAAAACCCAACACCATTTGATACTTGGAATAATGCTTATTTTACTATACAGGTTCCTCAACATGTTTATAATCTTGCAGCTTCATGGAAAACTTTTAATCCTCCTCCAATTGAATACCCTACTTCATGGCCACAGTGGCCCTCTCCTTGGCTATCATCCTCTAGCCAAAAATCTCCAGGGCCTCAAGAATCGTTTGGATATTTCTCTCTAGGGCAATATCCCATGCAAATTCAATCATATGAGCACCAACAAAAACCACAATTTCTTTCCAATACACCATTAATTTATCCTCCTCCATGGTCCTAGCCATATGTGGACCCTTAGCCTAACCCTCAGCCATACCCTAGTCCTAATCCAAACCCTAATCCATACCCTAACCCTATTCCATACCCTAATCCATAGCCTAGGCCTAACCTTAATTCTAATTTAAAACCTAGAACTAACCCTAGTCCAAAGCTTAACCCCAATCCAAATCCAAATCATAGGCCAAGCCTTAACCAAAACGCTACCCCAAACCATATTTTAAACCCTAATCTAAACCATCAGGCTGCACAACAATTTCAAACACCTATTCTTCCTGTTGATTCCCATGTTGAACACAATGCTACATCTGCCATGTTGGGAAAAGGAATGAATCTGGAAACTTCCCCCATTACCGTAGAACAATCACCCTGGGAAGATGTAATTCAAATACCACCAGAGGAGAAATATTTTATTGGAACTTGTTCTGAAAATGTTGTGGAAACTCAAAACCCTAGAATCTCTCTCAACCATTCTTCTCAATTTGAAAAACAGATATTTGAACCTGAACTTGAGGGATTTATCTTTTGTCTTTCACCTAGTCCCTTATGCTTCCAAGGGAGTGAATATCAAAATATGGAAGATTTGCATCAATTGGAGAATCATAAATGCGTGGATTCCATTGAATCATGGTTTTGAGCAGTCATCAAGCCATCTTATTTCCTCAGCATTCAGAAACTCTTGGTACCATATCAATTGAAGCAACTAGTTTCTCATGCTTTCGTATGTCTTGAAGTATATTCTTTAAAACTAAGTTTGAGTATAGTCAGAATTTTGTTACGCACATGGCTTCATTGGAAGTACTCCTATACTTAAACGGGAGTCTTTCACCTCTTAGGGTAAAATAGGGTAGGAGAATAAATGAATAAAGTTGTTATAATGCTATTAGGGTTTTGAATTTTAAATAATGCTTAATAAAACTACTTTTGATCCACATTATTTGTCAACACATATATTGTGATAGATCTTGTTGAGTACAATTCACTCTAATACCTTATGATTTTTCAAAGGCAACCATGGCTAATCACTCTAATAAGTTGTCGTCTAGGATATATATTTTTAGTTTCCCTTACAAGGTACTATTGGAAAACCCCTATGGTGGACCACTCCTGTAAAGATCATAATAAGCTATTCATGAGAACACTAGCATTTTTAACTCAAGGAATCTTTCAGTCATTGTTTGGGATATCTTTAATAATTCCTTAGGGTAGAGGAATTAGCCAGCAATGATTAGTCATTAAAAACTTTTTACGCCATCTTGTACTCTTAAGGAGTAGATCTATCTCCCCACTTATTAAGTAACCTTTAAGGTTAATCATAATAAAAGTTTAGAAAATATTTAGGGGAGGATAGGAGGTCTCGTGATGAGCCGACCTACCATGGTCATGAGACCTAGCATGCATGACATTACTACTCCTGTTCACCAAGCCAGAGTAATGGCTTTCAACCAAAAAACTGGAAGACAGGAGGTTTCATCATGAGCCAACCTATACATTCATGTTACTTCTTGTGAGTGGCATTGCCACCAGCTGGTTACCAAGCTAGGATAGTGGCCTTCATCTAAAGATTCAAATAAACTAATTCTGAATCTGTATCTAGTAAGTGGTACACAGACATTTCGCTGGGTCAAAATACATACCTGCCAAGGTTATGGACACCTGCGGGCAGCAGGGCCATGTATGTGGTATTAAAGTTAACTGCATACTATGATTTGCTTGGTTATCCTTCTATTTCCCTAAGACTCATCCTTTTTCTTCGACAATGGTTTTAAGACAATTTGAACATGTTTCTTTGAGTTCTATCTTTCAATAATCAAGAATCTTTAATGAAGTGGTACCCTTAGTGAAGCTAATTCTTTGTACTAGATTAAGAGGAAATTTATTTTTGAATCTGGATGACAACGTAGTTTAGAGTGTTCAAATAAAGAGGTTGTTGATTGGTATCATAACTCACTTTAATTTTCAAGGTATTTAGAGTGATGAATTACTTGATGATGATTACTCACAAGGTGTTGGTTGCCGACAATGTGTATTGATTGTAGTTGCCTCTAAATATGTGCTGCATAACCTAGGTATAAGATTATTATCATAGGTGCAGGAATATTGTGTTAGTAATTTTGAAATTGTACCTCTTCAGTGAAATTTGATTCTTATCATAAGACTTTGGGTAGAAAAAATAAATAGGGAATTCATTTGGGACAAGGCAACAAGTATGTGCAACACTATTTTCTCCATAAATGTTACTTTTGGTACCTGGTCTTGTTTTATCATTTCACATAGTTTTAGTTGGTACCGTAATAGTAATGTCGTAGGCTAATTAATGCATTACAATATCAGGCATCTTCATCCTTACTTTCTAAAATCATTGCTGACATTTTCCCTGCCTTATTTCATCATTGTATAGTTTTGGCTTGCACAAGGACGTGCAAGAAGTTCAACATGGGGGGGATGTTGAGATGCATTTTTTTCCATGTTTTTATGATTTTTATAAAATAAATACATACTTTTACCTAGTGTTTTTAATCATTATTAATCCATTATGTTGTTAATTAGATGAATTTAGAAACAATAGCTATTAATTTATAAATTCTTGTTATTAGTTAATTTTAGGAGTTTTTTTAATAAATTCCTTTTTGGTTGCAGGAAGGTTCGGTGCAGGAATGCATTTGAGTATGAATTCACCAAATGCATAAAAGTAGCAGCTGGGTAGTTGAGTACGAGATTGTTGTAGGTGAAAATATCAAATTTTCGACCAAATGGAGCAGAATCTATAAATTCCGAGATGTGGGTTTTGTTCAAAGCACCATGTTTCATATAACATAGAAAGCGTTTGGCAAAATTTGGCTTCGTAAAGGAGTTATCATCAGGGGAATATTCCACTGAAAATCATTTCTAAACGTGAACATATTGGGTCTCTATGAATATTTCTACTCTGGTTATGTTTGGGGATTAAAAAAAACCTCAGGTTACTCTCAATATGCCAAAGAGATTTGTAGCTTCAAAATTAGTTGTGTGGACAATGGTTGATAACCCTTTCATAAAATACATATTGACCATCACTCCTCTAGCACTAAGCATGGAGGAGCTTGTACCAACAACTAGATTGAAATCCCAATGGATCTCATTCATTATCAGGACATGTCATATTCTCTTAACATTGATCGTAGCTCTTTCAATTCCTTTCTTTTTCTTTGGTTCTACCACGTGCTTGCTTCATGAAAATCACTGGAAATCATGAAGGTGTTGGGACTGTAGGAAGCATGGACAGTGAAGTTGATCTTCTGATACATGTTGTAATTGGAATGGTTAGAAAACTGTTGGAAAATATTAATTATATCCCAAGCATCACAACCTGGCATCATATATATGCAGTATAGATGTGGTGTTTGAATTGATATGTTCGAGAATTAAATGTGCACATAATTCCTATTCGACAAAAGAAAATTATGGTGCCAGAGTTATAGTCTAATTATGGGCAACATTGTTGGACCGAGATGAATATTTGAAGGGTTCTCTTTTCTAGAATTATGCGGCCATCACTATCCTCAATTGGAAGCACAAGATTAAATTTCGGATCCTTGACTAGAAAGACGAGGACCTCTGTATCATTCGTCATTTTTTTCCACAGATAGGTAGAAGTTACGCTACACCAAAACCGAATTTAGGTTAAGATGTAGATAACACAATGGAAACGTGGGTTGCTGGAAAGATTCGATTGCCTCTTCAAAAAGGAAAGGATGATGATTATGGATTGGAACATTTCTAGCTGTGTGATGCCCCAACTAGGTGTGTGATGCCTCTTCTAGTAGCATGTGAGGGTCATACTCTTCTAGAAGCTAATCACACCAGCTCATAACTAAATTGGAAATAAAATCTCATATTTTTTATTTTGTTTAATTTGTATTAATAAAATCTCCTAAATTTGCATTATATGTAACCATCAATTTTTTAATGAGCAACGTTGCTGCTATAAAGCAGAAGCTACGCACTAATGAATTTCTCATATGTAATTAGGGGATTTAATCCATCATTTAGAAAGTAGAATTTCTCATATGTAAAATCAAATTTCTCAGATGTGATTAGGGGAGTTAATCTGTCATTTAGAGAGCATAATTTCTCATATGTAAAATAGAATTTCTCAGATATAGAGGCGGCGCAGAGTGTGAGTCCGTCAATTAGACAGAGGAGAATTGTGATCGATAGGAATAAGACAGGGATGTGAATTGAATGGAGTAAGGATTGAATCTGCCTATCCAGATCCAGCATCGAATTACCCAGCACAATAATTGTAATGGAGCAGCAACAGATGATGTATTTATTAATTAATATTTGACTCGATGTTTTGATTTATTCTAATAAATTTTGGCTTCTTCATTTGTTTTTATATAAGCATTGTAATTTTTATTTTTAAACGTTGATTTAGTTTAGGACTTGCTCCAGGGAGTGGCAAGGATCCATCACAAGCTAGAGTTGAGTCCCTCATTCTTCATAGATTTAGGAATTATGCTTTAGTGTAATTTGTAAAATTATATTTTGTTTTGAATTGTTTTTAAATAGTATCTTATATTTCCTAATTCTGCACTTAGATCATTTTTTTTCCAATTTTTGAGTTTGATTCAGTAGTGAGAATAGATTGTAATGCTTCAATTTTGAATAAGTAACACTGCCATTTAGAATGTTAATTCAAGGTTTGATTTTTTCATGGATAGCGGGACTTCGCTTAATAATTAGATTTATTTTTAATTAGAATCATTCTTGAGTGCAAATTTAATTGTGTAGGTAAAGTGATTTCGTTTTCATTATTGAGTTGCATGGTTTTGAATAATAAGCTTGCTTTAGATGATTTATATAATCTAAATTAAAATTATTGAATTAAATGTTCTCATTAACTATTTGTAATGTGATTTTTAATAGGATTTTTAAGTGTTATTTCACATGAAGTGAAATGGTTTCTTCTAGCAATAGTTAGAACTGGATTTTTTTTAATTGAATACTGAGTTTGTTTTCAGGAATATTTCTAATTAGTTTAAGGTGTGAATTTATAATGTGTGTCCTTTTTTATTATCTCAAGTTCAGTTTCAAGTTAGTGAAAGGAGCAAATAGGTTAAGGTTTTCAAGATATCATAGGAGATTTAAAAAGTAGAATTCGATTTGCGAGAATGTCATATGATTTAGAATTGCCTTGAATTTCATTATAGTTTGATTGCAGTATGGATTTTTCTTGATAGAGTTAGTTAAGTAGGTTCCCTTTTCAAGATTTTTTATTTGCCAGCAAAGGTGTGTTTCATTCCAGTACCTAGTTTATCATTACAAAGGAATATATTTATACTCTGACCATTAAGCTGAGCCAATACGCAATACAACTCGCGTTTACGACTCCCAGATTGATAATTAATATTGAGAGGTTTAATCCGACAAATAAGCCGCCCAAAAGTCCCCAACGAGGTCAAGGTATAAGGAGTTAGGGATTGAACTAGTTGAACCTTTGCAGGACCATCCTCACAAACCCTAAGGACCTTCCATGGTGGAAGAAAAAAGAATAGGGAGCATGATATCCTTTCAAAATATTGCTCAAAGAATCCCTCAAGCAATAAAGGAACATGATGATGGACAAATTTTCCCAGATCCTTCGGTGGCTACCCACAGGTGACGTATCTTCTTCCAACAACCACTCTGGAAGCGCAACTCCCTTTAAGGTACAAGTTAACTTCGACTTCCCATATTATAAGGTTATATATATATGGATGTTTTATATAAATGGTTCAATTCTCTAGAAGGTTATATTTTGGTTCATGATTTTTCCAACCAGAAAAATTTATTCTTTCACTCCTTAAAGTCGCCCCCGACGTCAAGGAGTGGTGGGAAACCTATTGTGAGAGGAGGGACAATAGTGATCCCTCACTATGTTCAGTTGCACCCACTTGGATTTATTTTTCATACACCATCAAGGAGAAGTATTACCCTCTCAGGTTCTATGAGGATAAATACATAAAGTGGACCACGTTGCGATAGGGAATGGACCAAGAAGTGCGAGAGTTTACAAATATTTTTCATACTATTTTCATGAAGTTGGGTATGAAGGATTCTGAGCAACATTTGGTACTCAAGTACTATGAATATCTACATAATTACATCCAAGATGAGATGGAGCTGCTAGAAATCTCCTTGCTCGGTGTTGCTTATCGATATGCTGTCAAGATCGAGCATAAATTTAAACAGAAGAAGTGAGATTTTGGATCTAAAAATATGAAGTTAGCGAAAGGTGCCCCCAAACCACAAAATAAAGGATATATCTAAGACAAGGTGAACCAAAAAAACCCGTTGAAGCTGCAAGAAGATAAAAAACACCATAAAGATAAAGAAGGACACGTGAAAATGGTGTGAGTTCCATAAGAGCCCCACTCACAACACAAGTGAGTTCCTCACTGGTGGCCTAGCTTAAGGCTTCCAAATCAGATGCATATCTTGACTCTGGGTTATAACTTGACAAGGGGAATGATAAGGGGAAGAATATTATTAACACAGAGCCTAGTGCCACTATTTCCACCACCGATATCTAGAAGAATGAGCCTAAATATCCAAAGGAAGGGGAGCGCCTCTTCCACTCATAGATGTGGGTGAAGGGTTCTCTGTTTTCATTGTGAACTGTGAGAGCCAAAAGAACCTCATTTTAGGAGAGGCCATGAAGGGGCTGGGCCTATCGACCACAACATACCCATAGTTGTACACCATTGGGTGGCTTCACCAAGGACGATATCTCTGTGTCCGCCAGTAGTTCCACCTTTCTTACAGCATGAAACACTTCATACATGAGGTACTATGTGATGTTTCTACTCTTGCAGTTTGTGATGTATTAATAGGTCAACCATACTTGTGGCAACGACATGTTGTGTATGAGTCTATGCCTTACACTTTTATTATTACTTTAGGAAATAATTTGTACATGATACTAGAGGTAGAATCACCTACCACCATCTCTTTGTTCATTGCAAATAAATGCATTAAGTTCATTTCACAAATTGGGAAATTTGTTTTCCTTATGATTCACCCTAAGGGAAAGAAGAAGATTATGACCACGACCTCTGAGCAAGGCTCCTCCACATGGTAGCAGTATATGTACAAGGTCATGGAGGATTAGAGGGACATATTCACCTCACCCACAAGGGGTACCTCTACATTGTCAAGTTAACCACTTCATCAATCTTACCTTGAGTGCGCCACTAACCAATGGAGTGATCTATCGGTGCTCTATTCTAGAGAACAATGTAATTAAGAGGTATATTTAGGAGCTATTGTATAAGGGGAACATTAGGCCAATTCCATCAACTTGTTGGAGCCTGATCATATTGGTATAAAACAAGGACAGGACCTAGAGACTCTGTATTTACTATCGGGCATTGAACAATATCGGTGTCTGTAACAAGTATCCAATCCCTCGGTTTGATGACATTATGGACTAGCTCAAGGAGGAAAAATACTTTAGCAATATTGAATTGAAGTCTTATTATCACCAGGTACCAATCGAACCCTCAAATGTGTGCAAAACAACCTTCAAATCCAAGGAGGTCCTTTTTGAATGGTTGGTCATGCCTTTTGGGTTGACGAATTCCCCCGAAACCTTCATGAGGCTCATGGAAAACATCTTGTGACCCTTCACCAACTCATTTGTTGTGGTGTATTTGGATGACATCCTGATATTTATCTAGAGTTGGGTAGAGCACCTCCACCATATTTGAAATGTCCTCCAAACCCTGCGACAACACAATTTGTGTCCCAATTTGAATAAAAGTGCTTTTGTTATGACCCAAGTTCAATATATGGAGTACATCATTCATGAGCAGGGTGTGCATGTGGATGTAATATCCCAAAAGGGAGAATGCAGTAATACTTAAACAAAATATAAGAACTGCGGCAAGATAAACAATAAATCTTAAGACAACATCATAATTTATAGATAAACTAAGCCATTTTATTATATTGGAGAAGATTCAGTTACACAATGTACAAAATATGAGGAGATCTAGCCAAAGAGATGGCCTAGAATCACCCAGAAAACATGCCACAATAGGCACTGCGTAACTAGAGAGCCACTGAAGCAAATACTGCACTATCCCTTCAGCAAAATATGAACATATCGCTGCATGATGAAAAGGAAAATGCAGATATACTCAAATATAGAGCTCATATGATGCCAATATTCAAGATTTGACCAATGTGATGGATTCCCAAGATAACCTAGAAAGGATTTTCCAGATCTACAACTTTAGAAAATCACCCTCCTAGGATTTGATCCTTCATCTGCTAGGAAATACAAATATGAAGCTAGATCTAAAAGATAGATGGCTGAAATATGTCACAAGATCATATCTAAGCTTGAAGGGTTGATCCCTTCTTCAGATCTACAAGCTAGAAGCTCTAGATCTAGCTTCTCAATCCTCCAATAATGATTATAGTTGCTGCAACACAACTGCCAATAGAAATCGCGTTGTGAGGGAAAGAGAGGCCTTCTGCCTACTGAAAAATGTTGCAATAAACTCTAGGCTGATGGAAATACTAATGGAAATGTGAGGGGATGATACCTCACAGGATTACTAGCTAAAATGCTAGTAACTTCTTTCCTCCCTTTTGATCTGCAAATTGGGCAGTGTAATTCATGAAGGAAATACTGCTGCTAGGAGGTAAATAAATTTTGGCCTGATGCCAGATATGAAATGAAGCTGTGGGAATGCTGATCTATAAGCCTAAGGTGATAGGAATAAACCCTCACCAGTTCTCCAACAGAAGTACAGAAGACAACTTCCACCTTCCAAACTGATCTTTAGAAGTCTGCAATTTCTGAATATGAATGTTCTGCAAAAATTAGGAAAAGAGATGTGGCACCAATGCTTAATGTAGAATGAAGTGCAATATTATTTCTAAGCTACTCTAAGAAAGAGGTGGGATTCCTGACCAGGAACACCCTGTGCTAAAAAACACTTGCAATCTCTGCTAAACAGCCCGAGAAAGCAATGGAATGTCAGATGACAATTCCAGATCTGAAAATATCCTTACATCAAGAATAACTAGCATACCCCCATCCTTGGCTTCATCTTATTTATATAATGTTTGAGCCTTCCCATGCCTTGGCCCTCATCTATACTGCGTTGTGTATGTGGAAAATATCCTCCAAGTTTGACTGCGCTGTTTGACCAAATCAACCATCATGTCTAGGTGCAATGTACACTCTCTCCATCATGTGTGCTTTGATTGCACAACATCCTCCATCACTTTATCATGGATGTTCCATGATCTTCTATTTGACATCTTCAAGATCTTAGTTGACTGTATCAACCTCCATGATCTGTCTCAATTAATGAGACATAATCTCCAATCCCATTCACATTAGTAGTTGCTCAACTACCTCATCATGTAGATCTAGGCTTAATTAATCCACATTCACACACAAAAAGTGGATATTTATTCATATTGAGGATTGTGGGTCCCTACACCCTTTTATTTACTTAATTTATTAAGAAAGATAAGAGCTCTAATATTCCAAATATCAGGGGAAAATTTGGAATATTACAGTGGACCTAGCCAAGATACAAGTCATTGGGGATTGGCCATCCCCAACCACTCTAATAGAGGTCCTTAACTTTCTATTTCTTTCCAATTTCTACCATAGGTTCGTGTTGGGGTTCTCTCATATCACTTGGCCTTTAGGTCAAGTCAAAAAGCACATAGAGAAAGAAATGTTTTTTTGTATGAGTCCCAAGAGAAGGGATTTTCCAAGTTGAACCATTGCCTATGTTCTGCACTAGTGCTCACATTACCAGACCTGCAACAACCATTTGAGATTGAGATATATGCCTCCAAATATGCTATTGGTGCAATTATTACTCAATAGGTGCATGCAATGGAATATCACACAGAGACACTTTTAGAAACAGTCCGAAAGTATATGACCTATGAAAAAGATATGTATTCCATTGTGTAGACCTGCCGATAATGGATGCATTACATTTTGGGGAAGGAAACCCTAATCCACATAGACCACCAACCCATGTAGTTCATAAAAACACAAGTGAAGTTGCAAAATGATCTCCATCAGATATTGTCCACATACCTACAAAAATTCCATTTGAACATTAAGTAAAAGAAGGGTGGCTCCAAAAATATTATAAACAACCTCAATCGATTGTCGGTCATGGCACTAACCACTGTGCTCGAATCTTGTGGGCATGAGACTTCAGGGTGGCCACATATTTACAAGAGTGATCTAAAATTCAACAACACATTGCGGACGCTCCTAGAAGGAAATCAAGTTCCAAATTTTCACCTCTAGAATGCACTATTACGCCACCTAGGAAACATTTATGTTCCTTCAAGAGAGCGTGACTATATGATTTGGGAGGCGCACTATATTTGGGTAGTTAGACATTTCAAAGTAGAGAAAATAGTGGTGGTGTTGTAGAAGTATTTTTATTGGCTGAACCTTCAACAAGATGTTGGGAAGTACATCAAATCTTGCAATTTCTACTCCATTTCCAAACCGACCAACAAGAAGAAAGGCCTATATACCCCTATGCCTACTCCTAGTTGACCTTGGGAATCCATCTCCATGGATTACATGTCGTGCCTTCCTTCTACTAAACATGAAAATGAATATGTTTTCATGGTCATCGACAACTTCTCTAAGATGTCCATTTTGGCGGTCTACAAGAAGAGTATCA
The DNA here is from genome assembly GCA_034641835.2 of Pinus albicaulis. Taxonomy (NCBI): domain Eukaryota; kingdom Viridiplantae; phylum Streptophyta; class Pinopsida; order Pinales; family Pinaceae; genus Pinus; species Pinus albicaulis. The sequence continues at coordinate 920,262,058 of CM076581.1, forward strand.
TAGAAGAAGCCACTACTAAGATATTCCTTGAATTAGTGTGAGTACACTTTGGGATCCTAAAATACATTATCTTAGATCAATATAGCAGGTTCCTACGTACATTTTGGTTAAGTTTTTGGCTGATGTTGGAGACCAAGCTCATCAAGTCCACAACTTTCCACCCCCAAACTAATGGCCAAACAAAGGTCGTCAACCAGATGATCGTACAAATTCTGCACATGTACAACTCGAATCATCCACACACATGGGATTAAACACTCCCCTATGTCCAACATGGCTACAACAAAGCTCTCAATAGCTTAATGGGAAATATCCCATTTTAGTTGGGGTTTGGATTCCATCCATTGTGTCCCATTGATGTGGTCATAACATTTGCATCTACTCAAATAGATTCATCTCATGTCTAGTTTGAAGCTGACAGGGATAAAAAATTCATTTTGTGCATTCAACACATACGCTAGTGGGTCCATCACATATTTGACAAATCGAATGCTAATTACAAGCAGCGACATGATCAACATCGGGTGCCACACAAGTTCCAAGTGGGCGACAAAGTTTGGCTACATTTTCAGAAGGAGAATCTTGTTGGGCCCCACCATAATATTCATCCATTTTGATATGGGCCTTATATCATCAAAAATGTTGTAAGGGACATTACCTTCAAGCTCAAAATTCCACCATTCCTTGGCCTACACCTAGTGTTCAATGTGGACTATCTTCGACCGTAATTTCCACCATTAATGGACACATCCGACATTGAAGAACAACTCACACCAATAAATTTAAATCCAGACTGCATGGAAAATTCCACAACTGATAATTTCATGGACACGCGTATGAAAAACACTTGCCAACAAAGGATCCATCAAATCAAGCCAACTCATTCACCAAGGAAAGTGGTTCACCAAGGACCAGGTTCAACAGAAATTTCCTCACCTCATGGAGGCTCTACACACAATGGGGACCATTTCTTTCTAAGGATTTAGGACTAATTTAGGTGCATTTTGGTGGCCACCCACATATTCCACCCATACCTATATTTGGTTTCATCATTTTCCTTGTTTATAGCAGCATTTACTATTTTTAGTAGTTTTTCAGGTCCTAAACTTCCAGAGAAGTTTTGACCCCCTAAATAGTGTTTGTTTTAGGTTCATAGCAAGCCCATATCCATAGGAAATTGTATGTCATAAATCTTGTATTACTCAAATATATGTTTCCAACAAGGTATCATACGCACCAAACAAAGATAATATGACCAAGTTACGACCCCGAGAAGTTGGCTGCCCCACTAACCCCAACGGGGCTAAAAAACTCTTGGTGTTCCATCTCTCGAGGTTAGGGTTTTGTTTTTTTATGGTTTTCCCTTATTTTTCAATAATAAAAATGAGCTTGAGACTCATTGTAACACATTTCAAAGGCGTGTAGCCACCACATATGTTCTCAGAGATAAGTTACCATTGCTCAAGCTAGTTTATTTCCATTATGTCTGTAAGCATATTTTAGTTCTTTGATATTAATGAAATGAAGTGTTATTTATGTTGCATATATGTATTTTTGGTTACATAATATGTATTTTGTTGCATTTTTTTTAAATCAATATCACTGAGGCGCCTCCTTTGGAGCTATAATATACTCTTCTAGTGGTATGCTCAACTCTCACTCTAGAGAACTCCTCATGGATTTCTCCTCATCAAATATCATATCTGACCTCATCACAGTAATCCTGAGTGAGGGCATCTACACCCGGTAAATATGAGGCATCTCTTTGTATCTTACAAACATTTCGCTCTCTGTAGTGGGCTCCAACTTTTTCTTGTTATCTTTGGAGACATGACAATAAACTATGGATCCAAAAATACAAAAGTGGGAGACATCTAGCTTCCTCCTAGAGAAAGCCTCTTTAGGTGTAATCATTCTAAGAATTTTGTGAGGGTTCATGTCTACAAATAAACAATTTTATTGCAATATTCTTCCCACATGGATAGTGGCAATACCTGGTCATCCAAAATCTCTCTAGAAACTCCTACAATACTTCTATTTTTCCTCTCCGCAACCGCATTTTCTTGTGGGTTTTTGGGTGCAATAAACTCCCTTCTAATATCCTCCTTGGCACATAATTATTTGAAGGAATTAGACACAAAATTTCCTCCATTATCACTTCTCATGGGCTTAATTTTCTTTCCAGTATCATTTTCAACTAAGGCTTTAAACTCAAAAAAAATTAAATAAAACTCATCTTTCTTCTTCATGAAATAGATACAAAATTTTCGAGAAAAATCATCTATGAAGATCACATAATACATGTGCTTTGCAGTTGAGAATGCGGAAAATGGTCCACATACATATGAGCGAACTCGGTCCAAGATGGCTATGGATCTTCTATCTCAACCCTAGAAGGAGGATTTAACATATTTTCTAAGAGTGCATCCCTTGCAAACATCATGTTGATCAAGGATGCATTTTGGAATTCCAGTGGTGATATGTTGCATTATTTTCAAAGATCCATTGTGTAGGTGTATTGTGTGGATATGCTAGAGCTCTCCAACATATTAGCCCTCAACATGTTCTACCTTGCAACTTAATGCAGTGCATGCATCCACCTATATCTTGTATATATTTTTAACCCAAACACCAATTTGTTTTACTTGTCTAGTAGCAACATGCTTCAACTAAGGCTTCCCTCTACTAAACACCACATCATATTCTATGTCTTCAAGTACATCTATAGAAACTAGATTTTTCTTTAGACCATACACATACATTACATTGTTTAGGTGGAGATGGGAGACTAACACCCTCTTAAAGGTAAAATTTCCAATCCATTTGGTACTATACCTTCCATCATCTCCAAGATATATGTGTAATTGTAGGTCCTTCTCCTCTAATTTTCTAAAGAACTTCTTATTTCCTGTCATATGAAATGAAACAATAGAGTCTAAGTACCATACACTACCTTGTATATTAATTATCATGCAAGCCTTGAGGCTAAAATCAAAATCAAATTGTGATGTGATAGAATCTCTTCCTACTCTTGTTGCAAGCTTCTTACTGGATTTATTATGTGGACACCTACTTACATAGTGTCCATACTCATGGAACTGAAAACATTTAATTTTAATGAGGTATTTCTTCTTGAAATGGTTCTAGCTGGATTCTCCCTTGCCTTTAGACTTCTTGTCTGGGATTTCTTTCCTTTTCCTACTAAATCAAAGTTTTCTTCCTCATCAGTTATGGATGTGACACCATCTCTAGTGTTTATTCTAATATCCTCCTACAACAATTCATCCCAAAGTATATCCCAAACTAGGATCTTGTCTCTTCCATTAACTGAAACTTGATAGTTGTGTTAGGACTTCCAAATACCAAGAAGTGCTAAGCTCACAAGTTAATATGGTGGAACAATCTCTCCAACTCCTCCAATTTCATCTCTCACCTAAGTGAACCTGGATAGGTATTGAAAAATAGTTTTAAAGAATAGAGAAACTCTTATTTCCTTGTGCAAATCCCAAGAGAAATGGCCCACCTGCTACATGCAAGCATTGTATAGTCACAAGTATACAATAATGATTACAATTATGCCTTTTTCATCCACTTCACTAAAAAATTCCAATTTCATGCATGACTAGGGATATTTTTAGTAAATTGACTAGTTAACTTAGAGATCAATGAGTTAACAAAAATTAAAACTACTCAACTAAACTCATAATGACTCTATTCTAGACTAAAGCTTAGATAAATAACTTTCAGTAAAGATAACACCTCTAGATAGCTAGATCTTAGCAAAAAAACTTGAACACAACTCTACTTATATCCCACAAACTTGAATTGAATGACTTAACTGAGTGACTTGGCCATGTCACTCCTGCTAAATACCTAGCAACTCATCCTTCTGAAGTGTAAATTAAAATTTCTCCATTTGACTAAGACACAAGTAAAATGAAGCCTTTTCTTGCTACAATTTAACACTCTTAGAAAGAAAAGGTTTCTGAACAACCCTAATCTTGCTACCATGGAACTCGAACTTTCCTCTTGACAAAGCCTTTGTCAATATGTTTACATCCTACTTCACTGTAGGAATATACTATAACATGACAATCCTCCTCTACGCACAATCTCTCAAGTGATGGTACCTAATATCTATATTCTTGGACCTATCATGAAACACTATATTTTAAAAGAGTTTAACATAACTCTGATTTTCACATTGGATCAATGTAGGGTACATCCCCTGATTGAAGAGACCAAATCTAATCGTCCTCATCCAAATAGCCTCAAATGTTTCTTGACTAGCAACCATATACTCGACCTTTGCTGATCTAAGTGCTACGGATCTTTGTTTCCTATTGTACCAAGGACCTTTTGCTAACCCAACATTGAAGACTAATCCTAATGTTCTCTTCCTATTTGCGGGACTCCCTGCCCAATCTACATATGTGAATACTTGGAGCTTCACTCCATCAATCTACATGTACCATAAAGCAAAGTCTGTTGTTCCTCTGAGGTATGTAAGAACATGTTTTTCTATATGTGGAAGGAATGAATCACAATCTGCTTAGTGTGAGTCAAATGTGTGATAATGGATACAATGTGACTGTTCAACCTAAAGGTTGTGAGATATGAAATGAATAAAATGGAAAACCGGTGGGAAAGGAAATAAGGACTCACAATAGTGTATAAGTGTTTGATGACTTTGAAGTGAGTTTCTACCTGATTGAAATAAGTCAAAATTTGTTGTGGCATAGAAGGCTTGGTCATATAAATTTTGGCAACTTAATAAATATCAGAAAGTCAGAAGCTCTAAAAGGATTTCCAAAATTGTCAAAGAGTGATAACTCAATCTACAAGTCTTTTCAATTTGGTAAGTAGACAAGAATTCAATTCAAGAAAAAGGAGTTCTCGTCCTCTAAACCTATGGAGCTCATTCATACTAATATATGTGGCCCAACAGAGACAAATATTCTAAGAGGAGAAAGGTACTTTATTTTATTTGTTGATGATTTTACCAGAGCCACCTAGATAATTATCTTAAAAGATAAATCAAAATATCTAAATAACTTCAAGATATTCAAAGCTTAGGTCGATAATGAGAAAGATCTAACTATAAAATTCCTAAGATCGAACAAAGGTGGAGAATTAAATTCGAGAGAGTTTGAGGAGTATTGTGAAGAGCATGGCATAAGGAGGTAGTCCTAAATGGAAATAACTCAACAACAAGATGGAGTAGTAGAAAAAAAAAACAAAACAATTTAAGAGATGGGTAGAGCTATGATGGATGAGGGAGATGTACCGGACACATTTTAGGAGAAGAAGCACAAGTAGCATGGTATTTAGAAAATATAACACAACTCAGGCCTAATAATGATAAGACTCCCTATGAGTTATGGAAAGGGACACTTGCATTAGTGAAAAACTACAAGGTGTTTCAAAGAAAATTATTTATCGAAATAAATGATAAAAGTATTGGAAAGTTTGATCCTCAAGCTAATGAGGGTATATTTTTGTTATGAAACCAACTCCAAAAATAGAAGAAAAGAGAGATCAACGCCTTAGAATTCAGCCACTTTGAGGGGGAAACCTCATTTACATTACATAAATGAACAATTCTTAGATGATACAAATGAAAAAACCTCCTTCTATATATAGGACTCCATGGGGTCACAATATAATCCTAGTTTACCTAACAATAAGAATGTAAGGGCACAAGGATCGAGAGGAATGATGGCCGGCATTAGGGTTTTGCTCTGCTCTGTTGCCACCTTCGCCGACGCAGGTGCTCGGACTTCAGAACCTGCTCTCCGCCTTGACGCTATTGTCGTTGAGAAGTCTTCTGGATATGCTCTCGTTGTAGCCCCTTTCCAAGTGCTGCCTTTGCCTGATTTGAACACCTCTTCTACGTATGTTACTGTTCATTCAGAGGGCACTCGATCTGCTGAGTCCAGGGAAGAAGCAGATTTGAATGCAACGAAGAATAATTGCGTCTACCCTTTGGTGCCGGTGGTGGCTTCCCTTGAATATAACGGCTTCTCTCTACCCCGAAGTCATTGTGTAACTCTTCAAAGGGCAGATTCTGTAAGATTTACCAAATGCCCTGTTTCTGCCTCCGTTAGCACCCTAAGGCAGCGGCGACCCTTGGTTCGGCTCGTTGGACCTACAGTGGGGATTCTGAGTGGCAAAAAATTTCCTGCTTCCTCCTTCAAACCGCGGCAGGGCCAGGTCAAGTTGGATTTCATGCGATCTAACTCCTTCTCTTCTCAGAGCTACACTAATAAGAAGGGATCCAAAGATTACTCTGCCCCATTTCATATCCTGATCTCATTTATTTCAGGCAACACCATTGTGCAATGGGTTAGAAATTCAGACTTGGTGCAGAACCTTAAGTTAAACCTGGAACAAAGGATTGGGATACCCACTATCCATCAGCGACTCCTATTCCAAGGTAAACAACTAGAGGACCTCCTTCCTCTCTCTGTCTACAGCATTAAGAGAAATGATTCTATTTTTTTAACCCTTCGTCTGAGAGGAGGTGTAGCTGGACAGTCATCTTCAGCCCCCTCCTTCTCCTACAAAGATGTTGTCCATTCTAAGATCCCCCACCCTCAGTCCTCTTCGAAAGCGGCTCAACCAACTATGGCTCCCAAGCCATTTTTGGTGGAAAAATTGGAGGAAATTCCTTCTATAGCATTCTCTGATCCTGGGATTGAAGAACTCCACCAGAATTTTGCAGAATCTGCAATCATATGCAGATTTAATGGTCTATGGCCACGCACTGCAGATTTATACCAATGGATCCATAACAACTGGACTAAAAAATGCCAGATCTACTTATGCTCGAAAGGCTTCTTCATTGTAGATTTTGATTTAAATGAAGATTACCAGAAAGCCATTACAGGAGGCCCTTGGTTCTGGGGCACGGCTGGGCTTTTCCTTTCCCCATGGTTTCCAAACTTCGACCCTTCTATAGCTGTCATCACCAAAATTCCCATTTGGGTCAGACTCCCGAACCTTCCAGTGCATCTATGGCATATTTCAGTCTTCATAGCCATTGGAGACACACTAGGACGCTTCCTCACTACAGATACCTTGAGAAGGGACAATGGACTCTACACCTACGGCAGAATCTGTGTGGAAATAGACATCAGCAAAGGACTGTCGGATCATATCAACCTCAAGATTGGGGATTTCCATTGGACTCAAACTCTGGATTACGAAAATACATCCTTTCATTTCTGCCATTGTCATCGAACGGGGCACCCCCAAAAGGCTTGCACCCAGATCCTCGACAAAAAGAAGAATTTGATTCGCAAACCCAAAGTTAAGAGCTGGAATCCCTATGTTCCTCCCACCATGGATGATTCAGACTCCTCCAGCTCGGATGAGGATGAAATAGTAGCAGATGAGCTGAATGAAGGAGCTCCGCCGGACGCCCCCTCTGCTGGTCTTGCGGACCCCTCTGCCCCGATGATCTCTCATAAACGCTCTCATGGGTCTTCATCCTCTGACTCGGATAAGGAGTCTCCTCCTTCTGTGCAGAATAGTTTGCAGGTGATTCCCGTCCAGCCAGCTCACAATAGCTGGGTCACAGTCAGTAAAAAGAAAAAGAAAAAATGTTGATTGGGAGATTCTACCCACTCTGGATCGACCCCCTAGTCTAGTTCTTTACTTTATGTTCTTCTGGATATTTTTTTCTTTTGCCGTGGATGTTCTTTGGGACCGAGGTTGATAGTCTATCATTTCCGGCTCCCTTGCTCTCTTGCTTTGCTTCTATGCAGGCTTTGATTGTACTATATTTCCTTACTTAATATATTTAGTCTTATTCAGAAAAAAAAAAAAAAAGAATGCAAGGGCACAATAATAATATTGGGGTTACAGGGGTACAACAATAATAATAAGGGGGTTACACTAACAACAATAAGGGACTACACTAGTCATATAGGGACCTAACATGCCCCTCTCCTTTAAAAAAGTGGTGTCCTCAACGCTTGAGTAGCTCTGGATTCTTCTGTATAAAATTCTCATCCTCCCATGTAGAATATTTTGTGGGTAAGTTCTTCCACTTGATGAGATATTCTGAAATTGATTGATTTTGTAGCTGTCGAGTTCTTGTTTTCGTGACTGATTCAGGTTCCAATATGATTTTTCCTTTCTCTTAAAGTTCTAGCAATATTGTTTGAACCGAAATTTTTTCACCTATAACCTTCTTTAAGCATGAAACATGGAAAACTGGATGCACTCGCGAAGAAGCAGGAAGCTCCAATTTGTATGCCATAGTACCAATATTTTGCAACACCTTGTAAGGACCATAGTAATTTGACGATAATTTATTATCCTTCTTAACTTGCTTAAGGGACATTTGTTTGTATGGTTGTAACCACAAAAATACTCAGTCTCCTACATCAAAACTTATCTCACTGCGATGTTGAGTTGTCTGTTGTTTCATTCAATTTTGTGCCAAATTTAGTTTATCCCTTAAGAGTTGGAGAAATTCTTGTTGATGCTCGATGTGGTCTTCCACTTCTTGAACATTAGAATTTTATCTTTAAGATGATGTGATAGACGGTGGATGATATCCATAAAGTGCCATAAATGGGGTCATTTTTGCTGCAATATGGAAGGAATTGTTACACCACCATTCATCGAGAGGTAACAACTTGACCCATTGTGTTTTCTTATCAGATACAAAACAATGAAGATATCCTTCCAAAAATTTATTCACTATCTCAATTTGACCATCAGATTGAGGATGATAATATGAGCTATGAGCTAGTTAAGTACCCAAACAAGAAAATAATTCCATCCAAAAATTTCCAGTAAAAATGAGATCTTTGTCACTTACAATAATCTTCGGGTTTCCATGTAACTTTTGTATTGTTTCCATAAATGTAGTAGCAACTATACTTGCTTTAAATGCTTGAGATAATGCACAAAAGTGTGCATACTTGGTAAGTCTATCAACTACCACCATGATGATGCTCTTTCCTTCAGACTTAGGTGAACCTGTGATAAAATCCATTGAAATCTCCTCCCGACATTGACTTGGAATGGATAAAGGATGTAGAAGACCCGGGGTCTTAATTGTCTCAACTTTATTTTACTGACAAACCAAACATTCTACCACAAACTTTTGAATATCAGATTTAAGACCATCCCAAAAAAATTCTTTCTTCACCTTGTGGTAAGATTTTAAAAATCCCGAGTGTCCTCCTAAAGGAGAAGTGTGAAATTCCAAAAGAATAGTTTGTTTTAGTTGGGAATTCTTACAAATATATAAACAATATTTGTACCATAAGGAATCATTTTTCCAACTAAATGTATCATATGTACTAGGATCTTGCTGCAAATTTTGAACGAGTGTACACACTTCTTCTTCCTTCTTCCATTCATCCCTTGCTTTGGTTATCCAATCTGGTTGGATAATAGAAATGGCACAAAGAAATGCTTCCACCTCTTCATCCTTTCTTGAGAGTGCATCTGCAACAACATTTAGCTCCCATTTTTTGTAGGTGATTTCAAAGTCATAACCCAACATCTTTGTGACCCATTTTTGCTACTCATCTGAAGATATTTTTTTTTCCAAAAAGTGTTTAAGACTATCAAGATTAGTTTTTACCTTGAAGTGTCTTCCCATTAAGTAAGGTCGTCATTTCTTTAGTGCATGTAGTATTGCCAACATTTCCTTCTCATAAATAGCTTTCTATAAATACTTTCCTTTGAATAGATGACTTTCAAAATCAATGGGTCTTCCTTCTTGCATTAAAACAACACAAATTCCATTTCCCTAGGCATCACATTCCACAATAAAGGTTTCTGTGAAGTCTGGTGTAGCTAAGACCGGTGCTAGGCACATTGCCTCTTTAAGATGTTCAAAGGCCTTAGTTGCTTCAGGATTCCATGAAAATGCATCTTTCTTCAATAATGTTATTAGAGGTTCTGCTATTCTCCCATAATTCTTAAGAAACTTGCGATAATACCCTGTTACCCTACGAAATCCTCGCAACTACTTTATGGTTGTGGGGACTTTCCATTCCTTAATGGATTTAATTTTTTTTGGGTCTACCTTAACACCCTCGTGAGATACAATATGACCCATATATTCCACCTCTTGTACTCCAAAGAATCATTTGGATGTTTTTGCATATAATTGTTTCTCCTCTAATAGTTTGAGCACCCTGTCAACATGTTGAACATGATCCTTCCAAGACCTGTTGTGGATTATTATATCATCAAGAAATACTAGCACAAATTTTCTAAGGAAGGGTTTGAAAATGTAATTCATCAACCCTTGAAATGTAGAAGGTGCATTTGTAAGGCCAAAAGGCATGACCAAAAATTCATAATGACCCTCATGAGTTCGAAATGATATTTTTAGAATATCTTCAGTCTTCATTCTAATTTGATGGTATCCTGAACGAAGATCCAACTTGATAAAATAAACTGATCCATGTAATTCATCCAATAATTCATCAATCACAGAAATGGGAAATTTATCTTTAATTGTGAGCTTATTGAGCTCCCTATAATCTGGACACATGCATCAGGATCCATCCTTCTTGTGCACCAATACTATTGGAGCAAAGAAATATTTTTTACTAGGTTGAATTATACCAGCCTCTAACATTTTTGCAATCATACATTGAATTTATCTCTTTTGGACATAAGGATATCTGTAAGGCTTGATGTTTGAGGAACACTTCCTGGAATCAAAATAATAACATGATCATGATAAAAAATAGGAGGTATTCCTTTGGGAGTTTCAAACACCTTGGAATTATTGTCCAAGATTTTTTTGAGATCTGGAGAAATATATCATTTTGATGTTGGAACTTCTAGTGAGCATAATTGTGCGATTACACCTCGTTGTTCTTTATTCACAAGATTTTTCATGACATTAGAGATTATTATATTTCCTAGCTTCCCTGTGATACCCTGTAATTCAACTTCCTTTCCTTCTGAAAAAAAATCAAGAAAATTTCTCGAAAATTAAAAGCTACCGACCCAAATATTGTAACCATTGTACTCATAGTACAACATCAACACCTCCCATTGGAATGGAAAGCATTGGACTATTCAATACATATTCCCCCATGGTTAGCTTGACATTATGGAATTTTCCAAAGAAATTTATAGCTCCTCCATTTGCAACCATCACTTGATATTCTGGTGCTAGGTATAGGAAACAATTCAATTCCTTTGCTACCATACAATGAATAAAATTATGGGTACTACCTGAATCAATCAACACTATTACATTTTTCTTCTTGATGTGTCCTTCTATCTTGAGATTTTGAGGAGTGGTAATTCCTGCCAATGCATTACATGATATGGTAAGACTCATTTCTTCTTATTCTAGGGTTGGTTCCTGGTGTATATCATCTTATTTTCATTTTTCTTGTTCATTTTCTTCCTTCTCTTCCTAATCTATGTAAAATATTTTTTTCTCAGCACACTTATGACCTTTAGTGTATTTTCTATCACAACTGTAGCAAAGCCCTTTTTCTCTTTTTTCTTTCAATTGTTGTGGTGTCTGCCTTGTAGCTTGTGCAAGTCTAGAAGTAGCAACATTTCCATATTTATAGATGTGAGTGGTAGGCTTCCTTTTCACCATAATTTTACATTCAATTTTTCTTGCCAACCGGAATGCCTTCTCCAATGAATCAGGTTCCCAAAGGTGAACCTCACGTTGGATTTTATCCTTTAAATTCACTATGAAGGCATCAATTATGTGTTCCTCTGGAATATCAATTACTCTTATATTCAATTTTTAGAAGTCCTCAATGTGCTCCACCACTGAACTCTTTTTTTTGAGATTTATCAATTGGATAAAGGTGTTTCTCTTTGTATGTTCATAATGTTCTATCATTTCCTCGGTAAAAATTGACCAAGTGACAATTTTTTTATGGGAGAAAATCCATCGACACCATACAAATGTGTTTTGTTCTAAATGTAAAGTTGCAATGTGTACCTTTTGTGTGTTTTGCACATTATTGAGATCAAAATATTGCTCCATCTCTAGTATATATGGTACGGGATCATTGCCACCAAACTTCCTCATATACATCTTTGGAATATGATGGTTCTTCCATCCAACATTAGAGTTTATGAAATCAAGACTAACATTTATTTTTTTCTCATCATGTGTTTCCTCTACTATCTTTTCTCCATTACGAAACATTTATTGTATCAACTTTTTCAAACCTTCCATCTCTTCTTTTAGATCATTCTTTATTTTTTCCATGTTGTCTTTCATTTTTTCGTCGATCTTAGCTTCCATGCCAGCTTCCATGACATCCATATTAGCTTCCATGCCTTTCTTCAAATAATCCATCTTAGCTTCCACGCCTTTATTCAAAACTTCCATTTCATTTTTTGTTGCTCTTTGCAAGAGAAAAATTTGGTGCACTTTTTCTTGTAATTTTGATATTTAATGTTGCACTTCTTCATCTTCATGAGTCATAGTAGAGCCTTCTGAAGGCTTAGTGGGTGTTGAATTATTTTTAGGGGGAATTTTAAAACCGAATACTGATATCTATTCTACAATATGCCCTTGGAATCAATTCAAAATGATTTTTCAAACAAGACTTATGCGATTCGAAAGAAAACAAATACACACCTTTTTCTTGCTTTTGATGAGTTCAATATTGAAATTGAATTATCTCTATGATTTCAGATCCTCAATATTTGAAATTTGGTCCTGTAGTATACCTCTGAATCTTCTTTCGAATGCCACATGTCTGACCTAATTTGGATTCTTCAAGGAAAAGTTATGCCCAATCTCCCACAATGACCTAATTATGGACTCGTTCAGTAAAAAGAACTTGTATCTCGTTCCACATGTCACTGTTTCATCCTTTGGCTCTGAAATTGATACATATAAAACTGCAGTCTGTGTACTTGCAGCCAATTTTTATATAATTCCAATCTGATTCTCATAGAGAGAGTTATGACGATTTTCCCATGGTCACCTCTTTGAGATAAAATTCGGGAGCCTAACAACCCTATCTTCCACAGATCATATCTCCAAAAATATTTTGAACCAAGATCTGAAATTTTTACATGAAGTTCCTCAGGATTTCATCTTCATGTGCACAACATTTCAACTTCTGAAGCTTTGTAGAAAAAAAATTATAATGCAAAATATACGATGACCTGTTTGAAGCAGCGAAACCATAGAATCCAAAGCTCTGAAACCAAATGTTATGAAACCAGCTCCAAACATAGAAGAAAAGAGAGATCGACGCCTTAGAATTCAGACACTTTGAGGGGGAAACCTCCTTTACATTACATAAATGAACAATTCTCGAATGATACAAATGACAAAACCTCCTTCTATATATAGGAGTCCATGGGGTCATAATATAATCCTAGCTGACCTAACAATAATAATGTAAGGGCACAATAATAACAATATTGGGGTTATAGGGGTACAACAATAATAATAATGGGGTTACACTAACAACAATAAGGGACTACACTGGTAATATAGGGACCTAACAATTTCTTAGATACTCAATCCAAATTAAAGGATACAAGTGCTTCAATAAAAGGAAAAAGAGAGTCAAAGACTGCATTGAAATAGTATTCGATGAAATAATACCACAATCTGATGCATCTAAAGGAAACATGAACTCATATGGAGAAGAAATTTCAACCCCTATATTCTCATACCAAAGAGAAAAAAAGGTAGATGATGAAGATGAATAAATTAGTACAACAACAAGCCCCCAAAATCCCTCAAGGCATGTACAGAAACAACATCCTGAAATTCAAATGATTGACGATCAAAGACTTGGTGTTCAAATAAGGAGGATATTCCTTGGAAACCCAAGCTACACAAATGATATGAATGTGAAAATTAGTGTTTGTTGTGTTAAATTCCAATTCAAAATATAAAAAAAGTGCTTGAGGCTTATGAGGTAAATTGAAAGTTAACCATGAGTTTTTGTGTGTTTTTATGTGAATTTATTGAGCAAATTAACATAAACAAAACACTAAGCAACAACATCTAACAAACATGAACATCACCATAAAGAGTAACACAATAGCACATGATGAAAGATTCTGCCCCTCCTGGGCTACGTCTCCTTGTTCTAGCTTCCAATGGCTTTCCCCCCTTGCATTATGCTAAAAAGTGTGATTCCATGCATTTGCAATGCTCAAACAGCTCTAAAACCTGCTCCAATGGCCCCAAAATGCCCAAAAAATGTCTGTCTAGCCTCTTTCTGGGTCAAATTTGGTCAAAACCTAAATTAGTTATAGATTCCCCAAGTTTTTGCACTAACCACACCACAAAATCCACCAAATTCGGCACCATCCTACAAATTTGCCTCGAAATTCGCTAATGGAGCACCAGATTGCCCAATTTCTGAGCGAACTTGTTGGCGTGCCAATTCGACCATTAAGGCCTAAATCTAAATTATTAACCATAATAAGGTGGTTAATTAAAATATTTTTAATTAAAATTACCAAAATTTTTTATAACTGTCGGTGGTTAACTCTAGTAAGGTTACATTGTAGGTGATGTTGCGGTTAGCTCGGGCGGCTTACTATCCAACGGCTTCAGCGTCACATGGAGTCACCAATGTTAATGTTAATGATTATGATAGTGGGGGGGGGCGGGCACGGGGCTAGCCTCCTGCCCATGGTCCTACCCCTAGGTGAGGTGGCCAGGGTTGGGGTTAGACCCCGACCCCCACCCCCAAACTCAAAACCATTAAAATTTAAATATATGTCAAAACCTTTATATGTTAAGACATAAATGATAGCGTTGTGGTAAAGGCATATGTTAGCTTCTTGGAGGTTGCAGATTCGACCCTCGTCTGCTCCGCTCAGACCTTGACCAACATTTTGGTGGCCCTCTAGTTGCCACATGGCGGCCCCTCACTCTGCCACGTAGCAGTGTGTGATTGGCCACCCAAAACCCAATCAAAACCTTCCATTTCAAACCAGTGAAGAAGTGCCACTTGGCACCACATAATTCACTGGAGAAAAATTCATTTGACCAGTCAATCTGCCTCATGGGCATGCCCAGTTAGCAGTATGGACTGCTAAATAGACTGTCCCTGCATTTTTTTCTGAAAAAATGCATGTTTAACAAATCAGACAGAATGCGTTTCTAGGATCATAGGGTGTCGGTTTTCTATGAAACGCGTTGCACTAGATCTAGAACGATGAGATCTATGTGGTCATTTAGGTTCCATGCCATTCCTACAACTTTAATTTTTTAGCATAATTTTGAACACCTGATCACTCCTCCCCACTAGAAGCTTTTGGACCCCAAAATATCACTTTCAATTGTTTAGAATATGAGGGTACAGTTATGTAACCTTTCCAATCTTGATCCATTTTTCCTTTCTTGTATTTGTTCCTTTGAGCCCCACACAAAGGTAGTCTACACTCCCTCGTTTTGATGTCCTTGTTATTATATCAAGAATGGTGTCTTACTGAATCTCATCAAGGTATTTTGGAGAAAATTATTCATTAAATGGAATCTGAACATGTTCTCCTTGATCTTCAATCAAAGGAGGCTCATACAACGTTAAGTTCTCAACATTAACAATAAAGTAAATTTGCATGCATGAAGGAAACTCTAACTTAGAGGCATTGTGGAGAATATTTTCCAAAATTCTGAAAGGAACATAATGGATTGGTTTATGTTTTTTACCTTCCTCTTGAAGCCTATCTTTGCTAATGTGAAGCCAAATTTCATCACCAACTTGGAACTTGTGATCTACACGATGCTTGTCGTGCCTTGATTTGTACTTGCCTTGGCTCTTTTCAAGATGATCTTGAACTGTTTGATGCATCAATTGGATTTGTTCTATGAACTTCTTGGCTTTTTCTATTTCTCTATGGCCATATATAACAACATCCATCCCAAAAATGAAATCCAGTGGTGATCTAGGCAAGTATCCAAGACATGCCTAAAATGGTGATGTTTGTGTAGAGGATTGTTTTGCATGGTTTTAATCATGCTGAATGTAATTCAACTGTTCATCCCACAACTTAGGATGCTTGTTGCAGTATCCTCGCAGAAGATATATGAATTTTTGATTGACCACTTCAGTTTCACCATATATTTTTGGATGAAATTTTGTACTCTTTTTCATCTTGGTATACATTAAATCCAAAAAACTTGACCAAAAATTCCCAACAAATCGAGAATCTTGATCACTAACAATGGATGTGGGCAACCCAAAATGAATTGAAACATGCTAAAAGAATAATTGATTTTTTTTCTCAACTGTTATTTTATTTTTACATGGAATTAATATACACATCTTGCAGAACCTATCCACAACTACATACAAATAATCATAACCTATTTTTGACAATGGAAGACCTCCTACAAAATCCATAGAAACACTCTCCCCTAGATGTCAAGGTACAGGAACTTGTGTGTAAAATCCTAACTTACTATTGCTAGGCTAACAAACTACACACAATGAAAAACCTTTAATGAAACGTGACACACTTTCAAGCAGATGAGGCCAATAAGAATACCTCTGAAGATGTTACATTGTTATTCTTACACCGAAATTTCCAACAATAAGAGAAGTGTGTGCTTCCCTTATGACATTCACTCTCCCCCCCTGTGGAATACAAAGCTTTCTCAAATGATACAACAAGTTTTTATGTACATTGTGATCAAATTTCTCTACTTGGTTGCCTTTACTCAAGTTTGCATAAAAATATTGAAAGTCATTATCAAATGCATATTCCTCAACATAACTTTCATGCAAAACATAATTATGCTTAAGTAAAGTCGCTGCACTAACAATAGGCCTAGAAAGCATATCAGTAACCTTGTTGTATATACCTTTCTTATACTTGATGACCAAGTGGAATTTTTGTAGGAAACCCATCCATCAAAATTGCCTTGATTGATGCAACTTAGTTTGCGATTGCAATTATTGCAATGGTTGGTGGTCGGTGTCTATGATGGTTTCCTTTCCCATCAAGTAGTGTTTCCATTTTTTCACACTTTGAACCAACACATAAAACTCCTTGTCATAAGTAGGATAGCTAATCACTACACAATTGAAAGTTTCTAAATGAAATGAAATGGGCTTGCCATGTTTCATAAATACTGCACCCATGGCATATTCGCTTGCATTAGTTTGAATCTCAAAGGGTTGTCTCAAGTCTAGTAGTGCAAGTACCGGGGCTGAACTGACCTTCTCTTTCAAAGCATCAAATGATTTTTTTTTCTTGCCTCCCCACTGGAAGACCTTTATCACACTATTCAATGCACGCAATGGAGCTACGATAGAAGAGAAGTTAGCAATAAAATTCCTCCAATATTGGGCTACTCCCAAAAATCTGCTTAGCTCAGTGACTATCTTGGGCATTGGAAAATTCACAATGACCTCAACCTTAGAGGGATCTATCTTCAAATAAAATCCAACAATATGCCCCAAGTACACCAAAGAAATTTTACCAAACTCACATAACTTGACATCTTCAAAAACAAATGTTCTTTCCTTAAGACATCAAGTAATTTTCTTACATGCATGACATGTTCATCACGTGATTTACTAAAAATCAAGATATCATATAAGTATGCTATTAAAAACTCATCAATAAATGGCCTCAACACATCATTCATTACATGCATGAAGGTAGTAAGAGCATTACATCAACTAAAAGGCATAACTAGCCATTCAAACAAACCTTGTTTTGTCTTGAATGTTGTCTTCCAAATGTCACCTTCAACAATTATAATTTAATGATAGGCACTCCTTAAGTCCAACTTAGTAAAATAATTTTCATTTTTCAATTGATCAATTAAAATCATCAATTCTATGAAGTGGATAATAGCTCTTTACCGTATTTTTTTTCAATGCACAGAAACCCACACACATGCACCATGTTCCATCCTTCTTTGGCACCAACAAAATAGGTGACCCACATGGTGAAGTACTTGGTCAGATGATCCCTTTTTCCAAAAAATCTTGAATTTTCTTTTTTATTTCAGCACTCTCCATCACCAAAATCCTATACATGCCAATGTTAGGAAGATGAAAATCTTGTTGCAACTATATTTCATGTTGGATTCCCCTATTGGGAGGTAATGCCTTTGGTTCCTCAAACATATCATTATTTTCACTAACCACTTCAATCAAATAATATTTAAAAATTGGATCACAACCTTGAAATGCTTCATAATCAACATCATTCTTTGGTTTAATCATAAGAAGCACACAATTCTTGCTTTAATTGACTATTGTTTTCATTTTTCTTGCATTCGCTAATGAAAGATTTAGTTTCTTGTGATGATCTCTCAAAATATACTCCACACCATATTTGAAAAAGTGATACTTGTTTTCATGGTGATAGAAGATGGTTTTTCTATCATAGAGGTAAGGACTACCCAAAACAATTCTTGAAATACCAAGCAGTACAACATCTAATTCAACTTCGTCAATGAAGTTTGTTGTGCTTGAATATTAAGTTTCTTGACTAATTCTTCAGATATCAAATTGGCTTGAGACCCACTATCAAATAGTGTGTCGATTTGTTTATGTTTTGAAATAACCCTCACATGAAATAATTCAATCCTTGTCTCTTCATTTGGAGTGCTAGTGTGACAATTTGATGAACTAGTGCTAGGAATGGATTATTTTCCTTTCATACCCACGGTTGTAATTTTAGTTTCATCACCCAAATAGAATCCCAAATCCTATTGAGTGGTTGAACTTGTTTTTTGTTTCCCCTTGTTGTTGAATATGTTGGGCCTCATCTGTGGATGAAGCTTCCAACAATGGTCTTCATCATGACCCTGTTTGGAACAATAGTTACATGTTATTTCCTCTCCTTCCTTTTTAACGGATGAATTTTTATTTCCTTTTCCTTTGAAACCTTTTCCTTTCTCTCCATCGTTAAATGGCTTCTTTTAGCCTCTTGTGGAATATTTTTCCCTCTTTCCTCAAGGTGAGTGGCTTGCACACAACCTCATCTAGACTAGTGGGATTGAACATAAGGATATTATGCCTTAGGTAGCTATGTAAGCCCCCTATATACTTCATAAACATGTCTTGTGATTGCAAATAAACACCTAACATAAGAGATCTTCTTCTAAATTCTTGGGTGTAATATTGTACATTTTTATATTTAAGTTGTCTAAAGTTTTTCCATTTCATGATGGCTTTCTGCATATATGCTAGAGGATAAAATTTTATTTTAATTACAGCAATGAAATTAGACCAAGAGATTGAGATCTTACCATGATTTTTTATCTCATCTTGTGTCTTGGCTCCCCACCATACTAGTGGTGCACCCTTTAGTCTCAAGGATGATAGCTAAATATTTGTGTCATCATGTTGAAGGTTTTGAATCCTGCATTAGACATCCAATTGATGAACCCAATTTTCAAGCTTCTTTGCATTCACTTCATCATTATACATAGGCAGCTCAAATTTAATATCAAGTTTTAACATGGGTGCTTTACCAATTCCTTTCGAGGTATGTTGATGAGTATGTGTAAGAGTTGTAGTAGTGGAAGAGGAAGAAGAGGAAGGTAAAGATGGTTGTGAGGATGATGGTGGAGTAGATGGTGGCTTATCAACATTTCCATTACCTCCTCCTCCTCGAGAACCCTCTCCTCTTGGAGGCTTGGAGCTTTCACCCTACAACCTTGTATTCCTCTCTTCATATAGGAATTTCACCATATTTGTAATGTCAAAGAAATCCTTCCTAAAAGCCTTCTTATCCCCTGTCATGTTATAGTTTCCTCCTTCATGAGACATGCTTGGTGAAACCTCAGGTACAATAGGAGGTGAATCTTGTGGTGGAGATTGTGGCACTCTCGCCAACCCTCTTTGAATTTTAATGGGGGCGCACGAGTTGGTGCGGATTTTTTTAAAACAGTCACGCCAACTCGTGGCCACATATTTGGCATAAAAGTTCAACTATTTAGCCCATTTTGAACCCTTAAATAGTAAATAATTTGACTAATGATGATCCCATTGATGATTTTGCAGGTGTGTGAGAGAAAAATGGTGATCGAATGGAAGGAGAGAGAACATGGAGATGAAGATGAGGAAGCCACGGGTAATCTAAGATGCATGGATGTTCTCAGGGACTGCAGGATTCTAAAATTATTCATGGCACCATGTCTCTTATCTCAACCAGAGTTTTTACAATACCTGATCAATGTATGGGACATTGATCGGGAAAGATTCATAATTCATGATCAGGAGCTAGAGATTGAGGTCTCTGATGCATACTTCATAACTGGATTATCGTGGAGGGGGGTAGTACCAATCATGATCAGTACCCATCCCATGATGGAAAACATGAGCAAGGTCATAGATAGGGTGTGCCTAGGGGCAAGGAAAGAATCAAAGAGCGGGAAAGTGGATATTCAAAACATTCCCGATTTGGCACTAAAATTACTGTTTCACACCATCACGTGAGTTACCAGATCTCAAGCTCCACATGAAGCCACAAAAACACAGTTATTACTTGCCGTATATTGTATGGTCCCAACCCTTTACAATTGGGCATAGGTTGGAATAATCAATATGAAACGTCAAATGACAAAATGCAAGAACGGAAAGCTGAAACAGTTCAGCTATGGGTCCTTCTTGGTACCATTCATCATGGAACGATTACCAATATTTCAATGTCAAGAAGTGATAGTTCCTACACCACCAGCGCAAGAGCCACAGATGGTCCGTTGGGTAGCTTTGATGCCTAGATCAGGGGGCAGTCAACAAATTTCCTGGAGACCGGAATTATTTGATTGGCTCCGTCGACAACTGATTGTCATGGAGGACTGGCCCTATTCTGACACGGACTTTATGGGTGATCTGTATATACCACACCTAGCATAAGAGGATTGGGATGAAGCATTGGGTAGGACTCATTTTTTTATTTTGATGAGTATTATGATTTTTCTTTTATTATATATTTTTTGATGTTAATCCATGTATTTGCAAATGTTGGCCCAGAAAAACCTACAGGAATGTCTCTAATAGCATGGAGGGTTCCTCGTGATTTTGATGTGTCCCCTCCTAGTGAGGGAAGTGAGGAGGAGGAAATCGCATGCAGCCTAGAGGGACTCACCAGTAGAATCCTAGATTATGCGAGATTTGACGATGTTCCTCACGCATACCAGAGGCACACTATGGGGGTGTCTAAACGTTTCCACCACTTATTGAGGTAGCTTGTGCGTGCAGTGACATGCTACCATGAGAATCATGCCGATTAGATGCCTAGTCTTTATTTTTGCATATTTTTTGAGAGACATGATGTCTCAGGATGTAACCAAAACATACATATTTTTTGAACTTATGATGCACGTGGAAGCAAACACTCGATATATATATATATATATATATATATATGAATCTTATTATGTGATGATGATTTTTTACAAATTACGCAAATGTGTATCTAATACAATATTGGCTACTATATTAGTTAATGCATTCATTCATCTAGGAATATGCTGATATGTGATGTAATCAAAATTCCTTTCTAATAAATGAACATAAAATACAACCTTAATATTTGAGGATTTCTAACATAATAATGCCCATTAAGTTGAAGAACAACAAGCTGAGGGTCTAGGTTAACAATTAATGCATGAATGTCAAGAGCAATGGCCTCAGTTAAGAGTTCAATGACGGAACTATATTCAGCGACATTGTTCATGGTTTGGCCTAGACAAATATCTTGAAGGTCTATCAACTCAACATTAGGATTATAAATAACCCAGGTTGTAGAAGACAGGTTCTGGGTACTGCAGGAGGCACCATTCGTGAAACCAACATAAGGAGTGACAAACATATGCATGGTAAGTAACAACATAATAAGCAAGAAAAACTACTCGCGAAGCACAAAAAGCCAAAAAATATACAAAAATGAAAAAACACTTACGTACAAAAGAACATGCACGGGGGACTCATGCATAGTATTTTTTGAGATACAACCCATTTCTAGGCTAATCCAAAGGATAACCTTCATAATCAATTAGCTCATAAGCCTCATTCTGCAAAGTACGCTTATTGATATAGAGCCCATGCCACATGGGTTGGAATTTTCCTGCCCCAAGCTTATCATGAGCTTGGTTATACAATAGGACGAGGTCTTATGATCTTTGACCCGCTTTTTCTGTGCTTCTATGACAAGAGAAGTAAAGCAACGAGTTTCATCAAGCCTCTCTAAATATAGATCAACAATTCAATAGCTATCTTGAGAGAATGTATTTCGCATTCAATCGGAAGGGTAGCTTCCAGACCATAAACAAGCTAGAATGGAGTGAATCCGGTCACATCCTTCACCGAGGTTCGATAAGCACAGAGAGCTGAAAACAACGTGAGATGCCAATTGGATTTGTTCATCCCAATCGTACACTGAAGTATAGTGACTAGAATCTTGTTCATGGCTTCAACTTGGCCATTGGCATGAGGTTAGTATGACGTTGAGCTGTCGTGACGCAAACCCAACTTGGAGTTCAACTCAACCATCATGTAATGACGAAAATGAGAACCATGATCGGTAAAAATGGCTTGAGGGACACCAAACCTGGTAATGACATGATTGAAAAAAAATTATGCATTTGTCTTACCGTCAAATTTAAGTGTAGGCATTGCTTCGGCCCATTTGGTGAAGTAGTCAACGACTACGATAATATAAGAATGCCCCCTGGCTGAGCGAGGGTTACACGTCATAAAATCAATGCCCCACTTTGAAAATGGACCAACGGTAATGATAGGATTGAGGTGAGTAGGTGGCACACGCATATTGCACTAGTAGATCTTGCAATCGTGACACTTGCGGGCGACAACAATGCAATATTTAAAGATGGTCGACCAAAAATAACCATCAGGAAGAATATTTTGTGTAGTAGCATATCCAAACATGTGACCGCCACAGGTGCTAGAGTGGCAATCATTAAGGAATTTTTCAGCCTCCTCGAGAGTCAAACACCAGCGAAGAACAGAATCAGCTTTGATGCGGTAGAGAGTTTCTCCGACTATGCGATAAGGTTGCGAATGGTGGCAAATGCATGGACGTGCATCCTTCGTAAACTCAGATCAGAAAGTGGAAGTATGAAGATATACCATGATATCACCGTACCAAGGATCAAGGGTGCTAATGAGAAAAAGTGTGTCATCTGGAATGCGTTCCTCGGAACCAGATGGAGTAGAATCAGAAGGGAAAGAGAAAATCAAATAGGCAAAAAACCAATGATTTCTTAGATTTGGTAGTAGTAAACTCCAAATCGAAATCTTGGAGGATAACAATCCACTTTGAGTATTTTCCCCCCAGCAATTGATGAGTCAATATGTAGGTCATGGGGTTGCAATTAGAAATCATGGTTACTGTGCGAAGTAGAATATAATGGCAAAAACGTTGGACGGCTTGAACAACAAACAACGCCAATTTCTCAACATGTGTGTAACGCATTTCGGTATCGAGAAGATTTCGGCTCAAATAATAAATGATGTGCTCATAACCATTATCGTCGTCTTGCACCAGAACCATGGAAATAGTGCTAAATGCAGTATCCAAATAGAGGGAGTAGTCATGATGATAATTGGGAGGACGCAACAGAGGAGCATTGATGAGCAATGTCTTCAGTGCATCGAAAGATCTTTGGGCGATCTCATCCCAAAGGAATGGTACACCTTGCTTAAGTAATTGTGTGAATGCTTTGGCCACTTCAGCATAGTTTGGTATAAAATGGCATAGGAAATTAGTTTTCCCTTGAAGAATCTGCAGGTGATGTAAGAAGGAAGGGAAGGGGAGATTGACAATAGTTTCTTCTTTTTGATGTCACGATAATATACACAGACACTAATAGTATCCTTCTTTTTATTCACAGGAACAATATTATAAACCCATTTTGTCAATGGAATCGGGTAAATGAAGCCATCTTTAATAAGTTTTTCAACTTCACCCTTAATAGCGGTTGCCTTCCTAGGGTGCACGAGATGAAGACGTTGGCAAACAAGCGTCGCACTATGATAATTAGGAATCTCATGCACAACTATACTCAGATCAATGTCGGGAATTTCTTCGTAAGACCAAGCAAAAACGTCACGA
The DNA here is from genome assembly GCA_034641835.2 of Pinus albicaulis. Taxonomy (NCBI): domain Eukaryota; kingdom Viridiplantae; phylum Streptophyta; class Pinopsida; order Pinales; family Pinaceae; genus Pinus; species Pinus albicaulis. The sequence continues at coordinate 920,286,109 of CM076581.1, forward strand.
AACTTGTGGAAGAGACTATTATAGACCTCAATCTCATCAAGAGAATAGGTCACCCCAATGTGGATGTTCTCAACAACCCCTGGTTTGATGGAGATATCGATAGTCATCATTTGCGTAATGTTTCCCAAGTTATCTTCTGCAAATAATTCATGTGTCAGGATGGGCGTTTGAAGCAAATGGGAGGGAGCTTGGGAAGAAAAATTCTCAAGAAAAGTAGACATGGTCCCAAGGCCAGGCATGAAAGAGGAATGAGGATGACTATTTTCCCAAGAAGTATCCTCAAGAGACATCATTTCCACAATGGCTTCATCAGTGGGAAATATCTCGTTTAAAGGATCGGGTGAATCCGAAGTGCCGAGCCAAGGGAATTGAGAATACGTGTCAAGAGACACACTCAAAAGAGTATGATTAGAGGGAGGAGGAGCTGAAGCCGAAATAATTTCAAAATAATCAATTTCTATTAGGCTTAACAACATCGAGTCACCAAACGAATCAATTTGCTCGAGCGAAGGGATGATCCACTGATTAGAGGATCTGGAGATCATGTTAACCTGAGAAGTGTTGGGTGGAGGAAGAGAAAAAATACCCATGAGGGAAGGATATTTGAAAAGATCCGATCCTATGCTCTCATAAGGCCTAGGAATATGATCTACATATGGAATTTTTCTCTCAGAAGATGAGGAAGTGAAAAAGTTCAACTAATCAACAGTGATGATCTTTCCTTCATGCAAAAATCAAAGAACATGAAAGAGAGTGGACAGGATGCACAGCATGGCGTGAGTCCAACTGCGACCGAGGAGAAGATTGTAATTGATTTTTGCGTTAATGACTTCAACCTCAACGTTAACCATTTTCCTTTCTAACGTAATGGGTAAACTAGCGAGAACACCAAGAGGATGAGATTATCTTCCGTCAAAATCTTCTAAAGCATTTGAAGATTGAGTGAGGGTTGGAGAACCAATGGTTTTCCAGCAAGTGGACGACATGACGCACGTAGATGCACCCTCATCCACAATCGCTCGATGAATATTATTTCCATTAATCCCGACTTGAATGATCAGTGCAAGTTGGTGAGGGAGACATGGGATGAAATTTTCCAAATCGAAAGTGATAATGCTAGAGTTGGTGGGATCAATCCCTCTGATGGCAGATAACAAAGCCTTCCATTGCAATGGACAACTCTCAATCACCTCTAATGAAAAAATAGCAGATGGTGCCTGATCCAAATCCTCAACAATACTGTAATTCTGAGCGGCATGGGCATTTGGATTGTAGGAAGACTTTCAGAGTACACCTTTAGAAGGTAGTCATACAACGGGCTCAGTACTGGGCCATTTGATATGAAGAGGGCTAGAATCATATTGGGGAGGAGGACAATCAGTGATTTCCTTCCCTACTGCCTAACATGGTCCAATATAATCTCTCGATCGAGTAGCTATAGAGAGGGTTGCACGACCGTTCATCATGAAAACCTAGGAGCCAAATGGGGCGGAGGACTGAGATTGCTCCTCCAAATGAGTTTTTTGTGATGGGAAAGGTTATTTAAGAACAGCCAGAGTGCCTTGGGTGCCTTTGAGAAGTCTACTTACTTCGGCTCATCGTGGACAGTCCTTGGTATAGTGCTCATCGTCATAAATCAGACAAGGGTACTTCAGTTTGTATTTGGAACCATCGTCAGCATTCTATTCTAAAGAATCCTATTTTGGGGTATCGGCTTTGGCTTTACCTTTACCCTTCTTCTTACCCTTGGAAGTTTTATCCGCCAGATTGGACTGGACGGTATTCACTTCCACGATTTTACCAAAATTCGGAGGTGGTTGAGAAGCAACATCAGTGGAAGGAGTAGATTTTTGCTTCCTAGGATTTGGAGAATAATTTTGAGAAGTATAGGACACAGAACCAATGATATCATCGACTGATGGTGCCGTTGGTGCTTTGGTAGCTCCATGATGCAGAGAATCAGGCAAGATTTCATACAATGTGCCGGATTGAGAGTACACAAGATCAATGTACTGGGCATGTGCAATTTCTTGTTCCTCGGTAACACATGCCCCCATAGCGATGTCCTTGGCAATCAGACTGATAAAAGAGGTAGTGAACCAATCGGTTAGAAGTTGATCAGGAATTGAAAACTTAATCAAATGACGATGCCGCCTCCACTCATGAATATGATAGGAGATATGAGTAGCTCGATCTTGTTTCAAGGATGTGAGGAGGTGCATCCTAGTTTCATAACAAAATGGTAACTAGAAGTGGGTGAGAAATGCCATAACAAGAGAGTTGAAATCTTGAAAAATGCCATGTGAGAGTTCAATGTACCACTTTGTAGCAGCACCAGTGAGAGTCTGTTGGAAAAGACATAGCCGAATTGATCGTCAACCCAAGAGTTAGAGGAGCACCAAAGATGATAAGTCATAGCATGCGCTTGGGGGTATTCTCCGAACTTTCCATCAAATTTGGGACAATCGCCAGGAATTTTAGTTGGAACTAGAGGCCAATATGGATTATGAAGGATAGGATCATTCATTAACTTTGACACATCAGGCAGTTCCAGCGTAGCGAGAAAAGATAATTGCGGATTGAAAGGCATTGCATGACTTTGATAAAGACCAGTATTGGGATTCAAACCAGGTTGGGAGAAATTATGTCCCCATATGTTCTGTCCCGGAGGATTTTCTTCATAGGGGTTATAAGCCTGATAATTCTACCCATACACCGGTTGAGGACCAGGATATTGATTCTGAGCATAGCACTGAGGTCTTGTCTCATAAACATATGGATTTTGTTGCAGAATGTAAGCAGTGCCTTGAGGCACATTATATACCGCCCGAGATTGACCTCGAGCAATATAAGAAGTGATTTGGGGTGCACTCTACACTACCTGAGATTGACCTTGAGGAATTTAAACAATGCCCTAAGGCTGCGTAGGTTTCCCTTGGGGTGTAGGTTGACCCAGATGCTGCGGTTGAACAGGCTTTCCCTGTGATGTAGGTTGGCCTGACTGTTGGGGTTGGACAGGTTGTCCCTGCGGTGCAGGTTGGCCTAGATACTGAGAGCCACTGGGTTGCCCTTGTGGAAGAGGTTGGCCCAATGGTTGGAATGAGCCATGTTTCCCCTGAAGACCAGGTTGAATCAGTTGAGCAGCGGAGGGTTAACCTTGTTGTACAAAATTTAGGCCTTGCTAAACGTAAGGTTGGTGTTGTTGGACAAAAGGTTGTCCCTGTGATGGATAGATTTTCCCCTAAGGAGTATAAGATACTCCCTGTTGAACATAAGGTTGACCAGCAGGACCATAGGGTTGTCCTTGTTGGACCAAAGGTTGTCCTTGAAAGGGTTGTCCTTGCGGACCATAAGGTTGTCCCTGTGAACCATAGGGTTTTCCCTATTGGACCAAAGATTTTCCTGGTAAGGGTTGTCCTTATGGACCATAGGGTTGTCTTTGTTGGTATGTGAACTTATTGGGGTCAATCGAAGGCAAATAGATGGGATTTTCGTACTCATCATAATGATGCAGAGGATTAACAAGAGCTCGTGGCTGTTGAGAACCCTGAGGGGTGTAATTCTACTGTTGAATGGCCAACATGTACTAGTCAAACATCAAACCTCTAGGAATGGAAGTAGAAGCGATGGGTGCACTACTAGTAGGTTGGATTCCCAAAACATGAGGCTATGATCCACTCATGGCAGGCTTAACGGGTATCGTGGGATCGATAAAAATGGACCTACGAACAGTAGAAGATGATGACAATGACTGATTTGCCCTAAAATTTGGCACGACTGAGGCCACATAGATAGTGGGCTAGACTAGACAGAAGTAACAATCATCGATGTCATGGGAGTTGAGGGTGACACCCCCGAAACGGTGACAAACGAGCTTCCTAAGGGAGTCGATGTACCTGGCCGTATTATTTTCTGATACATTGATGCAACACCAGAAATTATCTGACCAAACATACTATAATTGGCTGCGAGAGATAGCGGCTATGAGGAAGATTGACCTGAGACATAAGGAAAATTCTCCAAAGGGAGATGATCTTCTCCTGTAGAAACATAAGGTTATTCACTACTGATGGGACTCGAAGAATCCATGTCAAATGAAACCATGGTATTGTCAAAAAGGCAATGAGCAGTGGCAAGTAAATATGGTTCCGAAGTAAGAGGAGGAAACTCTTCCTCATTCCCAAACCTAGCCGAAGTGCCCAAAGGTTTCCAATTGATATCAAATGACTCCTCAAGAGGAGATCAACTAGCAAGGGGAAAGATACTCAAAATAAGAGCACGTTAGTAATCAAGAGGCCTAGTAGGCTGAGGTGCCCCCAAAGAAACATCAGGAGAAGGATCTCCACTAGGGGTTTATGAAGGGGACGATGAAACTGGTGGTTTTGCCACCGTGACTTTGTCTCAAAAATAGGAGAGAACCGAATGACCAATCGAGGGTTCAAGATCAGACACTAAGGAATTACTTAATAATAAGCAAAGAAAATATCTTTAATGGGTTTGTGATCGTAGGCAATTAATTTTATGACACTAAAACAAAACTCTACCTTTTCATATTTTAAGAGTCAAGAGATAGGAGAAAGGTGACTCTAGTCACTTTCAGGTTGAACGAGCATGAAAGGACAAGTGCTCGATGATATTTTCAATTTTAGAGAGTCACGAAAAGACCAAAATGACTACTCAAAAAATCTAAGCAAGAGGGTGTACCAATTTTTCATGAACTGTAATATACACCTTGGTGATCAAATGGAAGAGATATTACCAAGGACTTAACGTACGTGCAAGAAATCTCCCTGAATGTTGTGTTCGGTGTATCATGGTTACAGGGTGGCTGACTCGGCTTCCTATGGATAAAGGATTGCAACCTATGAGGGTCTCCCTTTATATAATCGATGGTACGAGGAGCACAAGTCCGTGCTAGCACTTTCTACTACAAGATGGCAAATGATAGCTACTAGGTTTAACGACACTAGAACATGTCACTAGACTAGACCTCTAAATGTGTGCGTTAGGTTTCAATGCTTCCTTAGGTTGATTGAATTCATTTTAAAGTTGATCTTGAATTAATGTTGCAATTTCAAGGACTTACCAAATATGATCTTGAATTATTAATGCACAACTATATGCAAAAGAAAATCATTCCAATTCGATGAATGCTAGCTAAGAGAGGGATAGTAGATCATGACAAAGAAACAATCAATCAAATACAAGAAGAAACTTTCATAATGCACCTAAGACAACCAAAGTAGAAAATGAAAATATATTTCCTTTTTCACTAAAAGCTACTAATGTAAAATAACATTTTTCATTTTCGAACTAAGAGAAAGAATGCAAATTTTGTCTTTTTAGATGAATGAGAAGCGAAAATACACTACTACACTAAAAGACAAAATAGAGACTAGTTTTAAGCAATTTGAATGAAATGATCTAAACAAAGAGATCAATCAAATACGAACATCAAACAAATTCAAAACAGAGATGCATTCTCTCAATAAAAAGATGTCTTTCAAAACGTTTCAGTGAGCAATGTAATCTATGCTCAGGGTGACAGATGGAGAGCTTAAATGAACATGCAGATGATCATCCAACAACCCAGTGACACGTAGAACCAAAAGAAAAACTAAGATAATCAGTCAACCAGCTGAAAAGATAGAGACGAAACTGACTCAAACTCATCTCAGAAGGTTCAATGAGGAGGTAGTTGGACAAGTGGCGGAAGGCACCTAGAAACCCTGGGATGAAAAACTCCACTGATCAGATAAGGGGAAAACATCTGAGAAGGAGGAGACAAGAGAGTCAAAGAAATTCCAGTGGACCAATTGAAAGATGAAAATCCAACCCAGAGGTAAGAGAAACTAACAAAACTCAAAAAAGAGGCTAAAATTTTAACCTACAAGATTCAACGCATCTGTCAGGTTGTAATTAGTGCCAAACAAAGGATGGTGGGCCTGTGAAAAAGGCAACAAGCACCAATCAGTGCGATTGTTCAAACAACAGCAACACCAAGCCAGAAAACCATGGAAAAAAGAAAAAACCACTTAGAAAAGGTCAGACATGACACTCTGAGGCTGAATGTGATGGCTGAAAATAATCATACAAGCAGAACAAAGCAGAAAAAAATAAAATGACCAAAGTCGAATAGACAAGAAAAACACTAGACGAACAATGAGAGATGACAAACACACTGATTCCCAGTGGAGTTGCCAACTTGTTGTTTAGGTAAATCCCCTCTATAGAAAGAGGCGATCCCTCTAGCCCTGGAGTGGGCCTAGCAACAAGGGAACAAGCTGGACTTTCGTACTCCTAACTGTTGAAAATGGCAACAAGAAACAGTGAAGGAGGCCTCCTGAAACATCTTTCCTGATCCTAGTTGGAAAGTGATCACCTAAACTAGGTGGGGACCACACATGTGATTTTTGTCGAAAAGTCTATTTTTAGACTATGTCTATTTTTAGACATATGGAGCATGGTCCAGGGGTTGCAGTATGTTATTCTTGGATGATTGGTCAAGTTGGTAAAAATATATGGACATCTATTTTTAGACATACAGGTCGAAGTCTATTTTTAGACTGCCTGTCTAAAAATAGAACAGTCAAATATTATTAGCTCTTAATAATATTTGGACTCTAAACATTATCTTATCCTCTTGGAGCACTTCAGCTTGATGCTTGGATGTGGCACATGCAGCTGACAGAAGGAAATACGCTTTTCCTAAGGGTTAGTTGAGCTATTGCATGGTTGACTTCAGTTAGAACTCATGTGGCGGAGTTTGGTGGAGTTGATGAGACAGTTGGTGGAGTTGTGTTCGGTTTAACTAATCTAAACATAGTTGAGCTTTTTTGTATCCAAGTTAACTACTGTATACAATTAGTGAGAGTGGTGTGAATTAATTATTACTTAATTCACTAATTATAAAATCTCCATTTAACTAACTAAAGAATACATCGCTTAACTTCAAAGGCATGGACGTCAGTGGAGACCAAGGAAATAGGTGAAAGAGCGTGTTAACTATCAGTTAGGACTATACCGTTGCTATTTGCAACACATGATAGTGGAGTAATCAATGAGATTGCTAGCTTCAATCCGTGGTTTATCTATATAAAGAGGCCATCACCTAGCATTCAAATACGCAATCAAGGTTGGCTATCAAGTGGCTAAAGGTTGGAGCATGAGTTTTGCTAGATCTAGCTTGATAGTGTGTAGCATGGGAGGTAGTGCATGAGAGCTTGCAAAGAGCTTTGTACTATGATTGTTACATGATCTCCATGACATGTATAATATACAGATAGTTGGGGGTTTTCAGCTTTAAGCTTTCCCATGAAATACCGTGTTCATATGTGTGAATTTTTATGGCTTTAATGTGTGCATGCAATTGATTTTATTTCCGCATGTGATGATCAATGGTAGAAGAGATTCTGTATTATGCATGAAGCTAAAATAGTGTGTGATCAGGAGAATCTCGGTGAATAACTCATCCATTATTCAAATTTATACATGGTATCAGAGCGATATTGATCATTGGAGCAATTGCAAAGCATTGAAGCGGTTGAGTTTTAGGATAAACTCAAGAAACATAAAGATGGAGAACGCCGGAAATATACATGCATATTGTATATAATTTTATACATGGAATGAGAGCGAGAATTTTTGGGTGCGCGAGTTTGTAGGGAATATATGAAAATATTTGGTGAAATATTTTCAGAACCAAATAGAATATTTGGATTCCTTGCGAAAAAACACCCAAATTGAAAAAACAAATCGGTCGAATCGGAGCTCGGATGAGGGAGATATCATCGATTTAAAATCAGCTCTTTTGCTAGAAAATTTTGCGATGGCGGGACAATTGCAATGTGCGCGAGCCAAGAATCTACATGCACTGAGGTACAAGATGCATGAAAAGCTTTGAGGAGCAAAGCAGAGGTTAGTGACTTGGTGGTTGAGAGGGAGCCTCTCAACATGCAACGTGAGGACAAGTCAAGAAGGTTGGGATTCGGGCAAAGAATCTCTACAGACTTGGAGTAGATGGGATGTCTACGGAGCTTCCTGCTGATGGGAAGTGCATGAAAGGCATGCAACTGATGCTTGAGAGGGAGCAAGTTTTGCATGCAGGTATTGAATTAGATGGGATGTCTACGGAGCTTCCTGCTGATGGGTAGGGGCATGTAGAAAGACATGCAAATCAAGCTCGAGAGGGAGCAAGTGTTGCATGCAGCGAGAAAGACATGCAACTGAATGCTTGAGAGGGAGCAAGTTTTGCATGCAGGTGAAAGTGAACCTCGGGGTGTGGAGTAGCCACAAGAGGATCATGGAGTGGGAGAGACCACTCATGCAGAGAAATTTCGTGCCAGATGGGCAGAGGGAGTGCATGCAGCTATACCACCAGGTGAGAGGTGGGGCGACATGCATGATTAATCCCAAGAGGATATTTCTGGGCAGGATTCATGAGATGGTGTGGATCTCATAAATTGAACCTGGCTACGAGGTGCCCATAGCGCAGCAGTAGCAAGATCAGTTGGAGTGATGCAGGCAGATCAAAGTGATAGTGTCGGATACTGGAGCGCGGATCAGAGTTGACAGCAAGTGCAAGAGTGCATGGGTGCAAGAGTTCAACAGCGCAGTGGTTCCTGATGACATGTGCAGTAGCTAAGCAGAGGTCGAAGACTTTGATGATAGATGCTAGATGCATCAAGACTGATTGAGTTGTTTGGAGCCTATTCAGCTCGGAGATGTTGCATGTAAAGGGTGCATGGCACATGCGATGGAGTTGCATGGTGATGCATGATTTGCAGGCCTCACGCGCGGAGTTGCATGGCGCTTGTGAAGGTTGCAGGGCGAATGCATGGAGTTGCATGTCGCATGCAAAGACAGTCCTTTATTTTTGAGAGGGAGTGTTGAAAATGGCAACAAGAAACAGTGAAGGAGGCCTCCTGAAACATCTTTCCCGATCCTAGTTGGAAAGTGATCACCTAAACTAGGTGGGGACCACACATGTGATTTTTGTCGAAAAGTCTATTTTTAGACTATGTCTATTTTTAGACATATGGAGCATGGTCTAGGAGTTGCGGGATGTTATTCTTGGATGATTGGTCAAGTTGGTAAAAATATATGGACATCTATTTTTAGACATACAGGTCGAAGTCTATTTTTAGACTGCCTGTCTAAAAATAGAACAGTCAAATATTATTAGCTCTTAATAATATTTGGACTCTAAACATTATCTTATTCTCTTGGAGCACTTCAGTTTGATGCCTGGATGTGGCACATGCAGCTGACAGAAGGAAATACACTTTTCCTAGGGTTTAAGTGAAGCTATTGCATGATGACTTCAGTTAGAACTCATGTGACAGAGTTTGGTGGAGTTGATTGAGGAAGTTAGTGGAGTTGTATTCAGCTTAACTAATCTAAACATAGTTGAGCTATTTGTATTCAGTTTAACTGATTGATACAATTAGTGAGAGTGGTGTGAATTAATTATTAATTAATTCACTAATTATAAACTCATTAATCAACTAAATAATGCATCAGTTAACTTCAGTGCATGGACAGTTTCAGTGGAGACCAGTGCAGAAATAGGTGAAAGAGCAAGTTAACTATCAGTTGTGACTATACTGTTGCTATTTGCAACACACAGATAGGTGGAGTAATCAATGAGGATTGTGCAGTTCAATCCAGGTGGTTTATCTATATAAAGAGACCATCCCATAGCATTGAAACATGCAATTGAGGTTGGCTATCAAGTGGCTAAAGGTTGGAGCATGAGTTTGCTAGATCTAGCTTGATAGTGTGTAGCATGGGAGGTAGTGCATGAGAGCTTGCAAAGAGCTTTGTACTATGATTGTTACATGATCTCCATGACATGTATAATATACAGATAGTTGGGGGTTTTCAGCTTTAAGATTTCCCATGAAATACTGTGTTCATATGTGTGAATTTTTATGGCTTTAATGTGTGCATGCAATTGATTTTATTTCCGCATGTGATGATCAATGGTAGAAGAGATTTTGTATTATGCATGAAGCTAAAATAGTGTGTGATCAGGAGAATCTCGGTGGATAACATATTAGTTATTCAAATTTCTACACTAACTAATAAATGAAAACGAGTTGGGATAGATGGCCTACCTTGGTCCAAAGCTTTTGTTGAAGTTTGTAGCAGCAATCCATTGTTCTTTGTATTCACATGTGGTGGTCCTTCAATAGTAACATTCGTGTACATGCACAAGGATCAAGTGAACGGTGATAGCATAAAAAAACATATTTTCATTCACAACTATTCAATTGGTCAAGGAGAATCACACATTTTTCATATTATCGAACAGAAAATTGGAACCAAAAAACCAGTCATATATTAATGAGTAGAGAAAAGAAGTTTACAACCTTAGTTCCTTGACGTTGCAGCTTCCTTCGACGAGTTCAGTCAAATGCGCCTCAAGCATTCTTTGGGGATCGGACTTGGTGAGGCAATGGGCCTAAACTCTCTCTCGACAATGGATTCCTCTCTACCTTGTTCTTCACACCAGCTATAGTAAGGACTGTTCAACTAGCTGAAACCATGTGAGAAGGATGTATTTATAGGAGAGGAGGAGGTGGTTTGGGATCCCTCATAAGGTGGAAGAGAAGTCCTATCCCTTTGGGGAGTTGCACAAATGTAGGAAACAAGAAGAAAAAGGGAGTATTTTGATGTTAGTCAGTTGAACAAACCATTATGACTATGTTCATGAAGTAGTTAGGAATGGAAACTTCGCTTCTATTTTAAAAATCATTCCAAAAACAGCTTGGCACAGATAAGACATTGAGACAGAGTGCCAATGGGCGCGAGGTCCGGTGTTAATTTCCCTGTTGGCGCAGGGCCATAACTACCTACCAGCGCCGACCCAGAAACACATGTTTTTAAGAGTCTTCTTGAGGACTGGTCAACATAGTAAATGTTCTTCGCATGCCAAGGGTTGCAATGACACTTTTTGCAAGGTATCGAAATACAAAGAAGTCACTAAAATGGTCCTCCAATGTGTGGGATGGGGATTTTAGGGACGGTGACAAAATAATGTGTAACAATATCCCTTAAATATTAACAGAAAGTTGCCTTGAATAATTTTTGGAGAAGCCCAGCTCAAAACCTTAATTTTTGGGTCAGCACTCTTTGCCATTTGCCTACTCGTACTGAGGGAAGGTTGTAGCACTTTGAACTCATTCTGCCAGTGCACTTTTTATGGGAAAACCTGCATTGATCCCTTTCTATCAATGTTTCCTCAAATGGAGAAGAAGCTTCCTACACTAGAAGCTTCTAGAACGACAATTTGGATATGGTTCGATGGAGATATGATCAAGCTCTCTCATTTGGAGCTCTTGATCCTATCATTAGGGAATTTTACCTTGAGAATTGGGCCTTCCTCCTTCCTTTAGGGATCCCTAACTCCTTCTCCCTACCTATAAATTGAATCCCTTACTTCCACTATTGGTTGGTCTTACCTGATCATTAATCCTTTGCATCCATATGTTGTGATTATGCCTAATTTTAAACATGGGAGAAGGATTACTTGAAGACTCTTAGTTTGGACTTGGAAATCACCAAATGGAGGTCTCCAAAATCAAGGCCATGGTTGTATGCTTCCTATTTTTATAATTAATAATATATATGATGTTTCACATTCCATATTTGTCTAAGATATCTATGTAAGTATCCTATTGCTCCATGATTTTTTAAGTAGTGTATATTCAATGCATGCTATGTATCTTGTCATGTCTCTTGTTGTTGTCTCTTGATCTCTTACAGGTATTTGAACGCCAAAATCCGCGAGGAGCGAGCCTGAAGGATCATGGAATCAAGGTCTTCATCAAAGGACTCAACGATAACATCAGGAAGAGGCAGGTTCTTCTTCTTCTTCCGGTTTGAATACGAACTAGGAAAGGGTTCATTAGATAGTCTTGTTCGTTGCCAGACCCACTCTAGGGCTAGAGAGATCGTCTCTGTCCGCAAAGGGGATTGTGTACACAAAAAGATTAGTGACTCCACTAGAAAGCTATAACCTCTTTGTCTCTCCTTTTATGATTTGATTTTTCATCAGTTTGACATATCGTTAAGATCTGAGTCTGTTTGGATCTCTATATATATAGGTCTGCATAGTGCTTTATTGTTCCTTTAGAGTGTCAAGTCTGGTTTGATTATTGAATTTTTTTTATTTTTTCTCTCATTTCTCACCCAACGTGTTTTTTGTCCTCACAGAAGCACCAACAACATTTTTTTATATAAAACAGTCGCGTTGATCTACCTTTCAGCATGATTTTTCCTTTCATAGATGTGATGATCCCAAAGATTGGAAAAATTAGGGTTTCTCTTTCAGTTTTCCAGTGTGTCTTAGCCTATGAGGTGTCTTTCTGGTTTGATATATCAGTGTCTTTAGCTTGGTTTCTTTACTTGAGAGATTATTTTTTCTCTTCGACCCTATTTTATGTTTGAGTGAAGTTTTCTCACACTCTAGGGTTTCTTGGTCAATTGTCATTAACTTGTTTCTTGTGTCTGCCATCAGGAGATTAGTTGGATTTGTTTGAGAGCTCTTCTACAATCATTCAAAAATTGTTTCATGTTACTTTTGGCTTACATTTGCACGGTTGTTTTCATTTGCACTAAGTCATTATTGCACTTTGAAATCACCTTTGATTGATTGTCAAACATAGATTATGATTGTTTGATATGTGAGTTTGAGAGTGTGTGTTTGTTTTGATTCTTCGTTTTGAAAAATAAAAAGTGAACATCATTATCATTCAAGTATTTTTGAAACAATTTATTTTCCATTCGAAAAAAAGAGAAAGTAAAAGAAAATTTCATTTCAATTCTTTGTTTGTTTGGTTAGATTTTTTTCTTTGATTAGTTCATCAATTGCATTAGTTTGAATTTGAACATCTAAAGTGAAAAGGGAAAAAAATATGTTTGGTGCATCTTAGTGAAGAAAAAGTGATTTCATTTTCAGTAAGATTACATTTGGGGATAATGAAAGTGAATTCATTTTAGAATTTCATTTCAGTAATTTTAAGCTATATGGGGGGCATCATTGATTGTTGCATTGCTTGTTTGTTGCATTCTTGCTTGCAATTTCTCCCTCATTAGTTTAGAGTTCATCGAAATGAAATGGATTCTTTTTTGCATCTAGCTGCATTGTATGGATTCAGGTGAAATCACTTTGAGACCAAAATTGAAACCTAATCAAAGGTAAACTTTAAAATTTATTCAATTAACCTTAAGGATAATTTGGAATTAACGAAAACATCTAGAATTTTAGGCTAGAGACATGTTCCGATGTCAATAAGCATAACAACTATTGCTAACAGCCTGTGTTGCATCCTGAGGGTGATATCTTGTCCCAGGTATGGAAGTATATAGGTCTATGCTCCACATATGAAAAGTATAAGGGGACACTCTCATCGAACGATTACACATTAGATAGCGCTACTACGGACTGAGCTGCCATGTACCATTTAGCCTTATTTTGCGAGATCCCACTAGGTTGCAAACTTGCAATAGGCAACCAACTCGACCACCTTGTAGATGTGATACATCGAACACAAAATTTGGGGATATTGGTTGTCATACATTAAGTCCTTGGTAATTTATTTTTCAAAGGTGTATATTGCAACTCACAAATACCTGGCAATCCTTTATGCCTAGATTTACCCTTTTTTATTTATTTGTTTAATTCTAGAAATTACTTCTCACAATAACATCCTACTTGTTCAGTACTCCTGACCTCATCTTTTCTAGTTAGCTATAAATCTTAATTTCTCAAAAAATTGATTCACGTTTCCCTTCGTTGATCTTGTCCTAAAGGTCATCGTTGTTGAATATTTGAATTCACCTCACTCCTCCTTTGAAGGATCTCAAGAACCTCCTCCTGAGATTTTGTAATTTCCACCTAGGCCTCTTGAAGCTCAAGGTGTTGAACTTGGAATTGTCATAAATGTCCAACCGATCTCTTCTTAGCCACCACCCGATGAGTGGCTTTCATTTTCATATGAGGATCCTGAGCCGAAAATTACTGAACCTTATGCACATTATACGGTCTTTCCTCCAAATCCTCTCTACGATCCATTTGTGATTTCGCTCAAGAATTGGTATAGTCCTTTTTACGGTTGCAACATTACTTTAGATTCTTCTCCTCTAGCATCTCATACTACTGCTCGTCAAGTGTTTCCACCAGACATGGTGTCAAATTCCAACGATATTCCATTCGTGAGTACTCCTCAGAGTATTCCTCCAGAAAATTCTTCATCCCATATCCAAGAAGTTTACATCATGCTTATGTTCCCTCCGGAAGGTTTTCCGTATGTCTCCGCTCCTCATGATGAATTAAGTGGGATGAGTATTCCCTCTAGTCAAGTCGTGTCTACACTTCCACCTAACTATACTTCCCTTCAAAACCTTTTTTTAGGAGCTTCAAGGGTTACATACTTATTTCACCATCATGTTTTTTCACCGGGTGTTCCTCCATATTCTGGCCCATTTGTCTCAAATGTGGCTGTCGTTTCACAACCTATGGTTTCTGTCGATCAAATCACAATTTCGCTAGGATCATCTAATCCCTTGTCGTTATCCAGAATCACTCCAGTTCCACCTTTAGGTGGAAAATATATGATTTTTTTCGTGCTTGGGGGACAATCACATTCTTTATATGTACCTCCCTCTTCAGGTGGGGGGAATCTAAACTCTGGAACCGTATCAAGTCCGGGACAACCTACTGCTAGTCTTAGTGGAACTCTGCTTTCAAAACCAACAAGTGTCGTTGTAAGAACCTCTCTACTGGGTGGTCAACTTACTTTGGCCCAAATTTTTTATCAGCAAATCCACATTCAGTACCCTTAGGGTCAGCAACCCCATGTGCAGCAACTGGAACTACAATATTAGTATGTTCAGCAACCAAACGTATCGTAATCGTATGTCCAGCAACCCCAAAATCCATTAGGTGTTGTTTGCGACAAATCTTCAGTTTCGTCCTCAACTCCAATTTGGTATGAACCTTCTGGGTCAAACTGGAACTCACCCCAATCATTCTAGTCTCCAATACTAGCAAATACCTCAAGGTAAATTCCAACAACCCTAGCAAGGAGCTTATATCCAACAAGGACTATATCAACAACCCTAGCAAGGTTATTATTCAGCAGGTATCGTATCAATAACCCCAACAAGGACCATACATTCAACAACCATTGCTACAAGGTACCTATCAGAAACCACAACCACAACAAGGTCCCTAGCAACCATATATACCTTATCAATAGCAGTGGGGACAATTTGGGTAGTATGGTCACAATCAACCCCAATGGGGGCAGAACTCGTACTAGCAAGTTTGGAACCCACAAATGGGTAACTTCCGAAGACCATTTTCTCCTCATCACCCTCTGTTTCCATTCCTGGCTATGTTGGAACTGTCGAATGTGCCTAAATTGACAAATCAACCCATCCAACACACATTGCATTGGCCTCAAGTTCCAACCAAAACTCCTGGAGAGTGTCCAAAGTTTGAAGGAAAATATGGGGAAGACCCCCAAGCCCATGTCATGACGTACCATTTATGGTGCTCTTCCAACTCTTGGGTTAATGATTTAATTGATATACGTTTTTTCCAGTGCACTTTGACGGGTGCCGCTGCCAAATGGTACATTGAACTTCCTCGTGGTAACTTCAACGATTTCAATACCTTGGCCATGGCCTTCCTCACCCATTTCCAGTTTCCTATCCAGTATGAGACCGACACCGATCTCTTGACATATTTGAAGCAGTCAACTACTACTCATATCTCGGGCCATATCCATGAATGGAGGCACATGCACTGCCTTATTAAATTCGATATCCATGATCACTTGTTGACTGAGTGGTTCACAAAATATTGTGTTCCTTAAATTGCCAAATATCTCGCTATGGGTGGTTTTTTGATGGAAGAGGAAGTCATTGCCCGTGCTTAGTATCTAGATTTGGTCTATTCCCCATCTGTAAATTTATATGAGCTTTTACCTGATGCATTGCGACCTTCAATCGATCCAACATCATCCAAATCTCCTACTACGCCTCCTATTGATGGTGTCATTGGGACTGTGGCCCATTTAATAACAGTATGCCAAAGGCTTCTTCGAAGTCCAAGTCTACTTCTCCCATTGCTCCCTCCACTCCTTCGAACAATTCAAAGAATCTTGGTAAACCCTCTGAGTTGAATGTTGTTCAATCTTCCGTAACAGAGAAGTCCTCAAAAGGTAAAAAGAATGGGAAAAGTAAAGCTAAATCCGACACCCCCAAATAGGATTTCGCTAAGTCATGTGTTGACGATGCTTCCAAGCGTAAGCCCAAGTATCCTTGCTTAATAAGTGATGAGGATAATTACCAAAGATTGTCCTCGTCGTGCCGAAGTCACTCGTCTTCTTAAAAGCACACTCGAGACGCTGATCGTCTTGAAAGAACTATTTCCTTCTCAGCAAATGCAAATGATATATCAACCACCATGTTGGCACCCTATAATTTTCGTGCCAATTCATGAGCGTATTGAGCTCATTTCGTGGCATTACCAAATTTAAGTATTTCATAGCACTCTTAATTCTGATATTTCATGGCGTTGTAAACCCACCAAGTCGAAGTCGAAGTCAAAATTCCAAATGTCGATCGAAGGGCGGCCGAGCTCTCTAGTTTAGAACTGGACAACCTAGGGAAGCCCACGAGGGGAAATTTTTTTGTGCAAAACAAGTCAAGAATTGTTATGGCAATGGATGTGTATAAACACTAAAGAGTTATTTTCATGCCACTACCAAAACAAACAACAAGTCAAGAATTGTTATGGCAATGGATATGTATAAACACTAAAGAGTTATTTTCATGCCACTACCAAAACAAACAAAATAAATGCCCAAAGCCCAATGTTGTTTCTAAATGTGCCTAGTTGTCACAAAGCATAGCACCAAAGATGAAAACAAATGTTAAAGCTATCCTTCACAAAAGTTGGAACTTTAAACATTGAAACGCTTTGGGCGTCAGCTATTAAATGGGAAAAGTACAATGCCTATTTAATTCTTCAGCTTGAAATGAGCAACACTTAGTGTTTTTTGTTTCAAAATTCGGTGAACTTAATCCAATCTATCTGTCATCCGAAGAGCTTCAGTCACAATGCAATGTGCAATGAAATAGGTTTACAGCTTCTTTCCCTCAATTCATCCAATACCCAGCACGCTTCCTAAATTCTAGAGGCCTGTGAGAGCCCGTCGATCACCAATGTTCCTATGATTGAGCCCAGAAAATATGTATTTTTCTTCGCTTCATTTATCATATCCAAAGCAATTTTTAGGTCTCATAACCTACAAAAAGCCCCCCATAAAAATCCCATAGCTAACTGCATTCTTCGGGATTCTATCAGACCTCATTTCAAAATACACTATCTGGGCCAACTCAATATGCCCATTTGAGGAAATATTGCATGATAGAGAACTATGAACATCTGCCTTCAATTTTTTACCCAGAGCCTTCATTTCCATGAATATATTATATGCATATTTGGATCTCTTGGCAGGTATGTTTGCAGAGATGATAGTTACAAATGCAAAAGAGGATAAGGCTATTCTCTAAAATTATCTGTTTAAGGACCTTCTCTATGGCTCTGAAATGCTTGAGATTGCGAAGGGATTGAATTAAGGCTTCGTAAGCGGTGGAGTTATGAGAATAACGTGGTTATTGTGCCGCCCAGTTGAAGGAGCTCAGAAGCGGGAACTGGTTGCGTGATGACAGGACATCAAAGTCTTGATGAGATGGAAGCCTCATTTTATTCTCGTGATCATAAAACGTAGTATGGCTTTGTAAAGGGGTATGAAGGGACACTGAGTTTCTGAATACATGTTGTATTGGAGTTTCTTCACGCATCTTTGGAAACTCGGATAACTTGCGAATGCTAACTGGTAAGTAAATATCAAATCAAATTCTCAGCCACATCAATAGGGTAGTTAGTTAAATTCTAGATCTCCAAGCAGACTCTCCAACAGATGGCAAATATATCCATGATTTTAGGCATCTGAATAGTCAGATCCATATTTCGAGCAGATTGTGATCCTGAAATCAACGAGTCACAGTTCCAATTTGTTGGCGGATTTGTTCCAGATTCAAAGGCTTACAATTAGCATCAAAGGGGTGGCATATTTTCAAGGCATGGAGTCATCAAGTAATTCGAAATAAGACACCTAGAAACCAGATCCCACGACACAAATTGGATCAAAATTTTGAAAACATAAAAAGACGTTCAGCTCCAACTGATATATTGAAGAAGCCTCCAAGCATTTTAAAATATTTCGCAACCAATGTCCATAATTGATTGTTATTTTTATGATTTTTATTAAATTTTATTTCCAGAAAATTAGAAAACATTTGTAAATTATATTGGCATATATTCAAGTCTGGGAATAGAAGTAGGGGTTGGTATTTTTTGAAGAAACTTCTGTAAGCATTGACTGCCATATTGCAATTGAAAGATATCTTTTGCTAGTAGGACATGGTGTTTCATATGAGATTCATATTCATGACCCGTATAGTTTATTTCCGAGTGTTACTTTTTATTTTTAGTTCATAACGAATGCCTTCTATATCTGAAACCAATTGTAAGATTTGGAATTCACATTCTGTGCTTCATTTCTAATGTTTCAGAGGCTTTATTTTCCTCTAATGAAAATATTTTCAGAATTCTGTTTATTAGCTCTAATTATATGTTTCTGATTGTTATCCTTTCCTCTTTTCGTACTCTGATTCATGATTGTCCATCACATGGTTATGATACATGCCTTATATGTTAAACATTATTGTAGATGAAAGTGCAAATATGCTTTATCTTTATGAATGACTCCATTCCTAACTTGTATGCTTCAAGCCATCCACCCTACTTTCCAAACCCCTTACCTATAGAAGATCTAGCCATTGAGCATTTAAACACAGTCTGTCACTTTTGACTGAACTGTAACGAGGGATCCCCCCTAGTCTTGAAAGGGCTAGCTTTCAGGCCTAAGCCATTTTTTTTGTTACCTTAGTAGTTTTTCTCCTACATATGGGAATATTACCGAGTGATAAGAAACCCCAGTATATTGCATCCACAAGCTCCCAAGTCTTGATGGTTGGTACAAAACCTATTTTTGTTGCCACCTGATCGAAAGAGTACCTGAATCCTTCGAAAGCTCCCATGGAAAAGGATGTTTCAGATATTCCTTTTTCTTCCACTCTTCCCAGTTCTGGTACGCTCCATATTGAGAGACCTAATGCCGCTTCCATTGTCAGACCACCTCCTAAGGTTTTTCTTCCAAAATCATCTTACAATATGAACTTATGAGTTGTTCAAAACTATAACATCGTAGAGGATCTAGCTCAAGTGCCGTCAACAATGTCCGCCTTGGAAGTCCTTTAGTCGTGCTCGTCACAATAGAAGGTGCTATTGTTCGCTATCGGAGGGATTGATCCCGTAGATTCAAATATTATTGCTTTCGATCTCGAGAATCATGTTCCTTGGCTCCCATCACAAGTAGCTTT
This sequence comes from Pinus albicaulis, assembly GCA_034641835.2. Classification (NCBI taxonomy): domain Eukaryota; kingdom Viridiplantae; phylum Streptophyta; class Pinopsida; order Pinales; family Pinaceae; genus Pinus; species Pinus albicaulis. The sequence goes on from CM076581.1 coordinate 920,305,636, forward strand.
CCTTATCCAAGTCTTTTTGATGGGTAAAACCATTCATCGAATTGTTGTTGATGAAGGTGCTTCCACCCGCATCATGTTTGTTGCGTGTTGGAAAGCCATCAACTCTCCTACCTTAATTCAGTCCCCTAACACTTTGGAAGCATTCGACGACACATGCTTGGTCATATGGTATTCTCAGATCCTTTCCAATTCAGTTGGAGGGTAAAATGGTGAACCTAAAAGTAGAAGTGGTAGATTCCAACCTCAATTCCAACCTTTTTCTCAAATGTAGCTGGACCCATACGATGATTTGCGTGGTCTCTACCCTTTTCTACGTTCTTTGCTTTCCTCATCAGGGGGAGATAGTCATTGTTGATCAACTTGTTTTATTTTCCCATGATTCTTCAACTGGAAATGTCCCATACGTTGGGAATACCTCTACTCCCTATGAGATCGTTGGCCTGAGCCTTTTCAAAGACTCATCCCGGATGGGAGTTTTTCTGCTCCCACCTCCTAACGATGCCTTTGTTAACATGATATCATCTGGTCACGATCCATGTATTATTCCTATTCTTGAATAGCTTGATAGTTTTGGTGATGCTATGCCCCTCAACTTTGTAGAAAAAATGTATCAAAGCATTCTTCTAGCTTTTGGGGCTGCTTGCAAAGCTAATGATAACCTGGTTTCATCTCTAGACATGTATTCATAGTCTCCCTGGTTTGGTTCTTAGGATTCAGATGAACCCTTGAATGAGATATTTCCCACTGACTAGAGTATCTTGGAAGTTATGTCTCTTGAAGAAACCCCTTGGGATGATGGTCATCATCATTCCTCGTTTCTCCCAAGCCTGGGTGAAATCTCTACTTGTATGGAAACTTGTGTTTCATCTTAATTGTCTGGCCCACTTCAACATCCCATTCTGGTTCATGAAGTGATGTCAAAAGGAAACATGGGTAACATTTCTTCCATCGTTCCGATCGATATCTATGTTAAACCAGGGGTTGTCGATAATTTCCATATCGTTGCATATTGTTCTCCCGATGAGGTCAGGATCTACACCGCTCTTTTCAAAGTATTTCATGACGTCTTCACATGGTCTTATCAGAAATGCCTAGCATAGACCCTAGTATTGTGGTGCACAAAATTCCTGCATATTCAGAATCAAAGATTTTTCATCAATGCCTTCATCTTGCACACCCAATAAAGGTTGATGTCATTAAAGGAGAGGTCGAAAAAATTCTCAAGGTTGGTTTCATGTACCCTATACCATTGATAGATTAGGTCTCTAATATTTCTCTTGTTACCAAAAAGCAAGGGACCACTTGAGTTTTTGTTAATTACTGAGACATAAATCGGGCTTATCCTAAAGAAAACTACCCCACTCCTTTTATAGTTCAAATTATTGAAGAATGTGTCAAGTGTTAGTGTCTAAATGTTCAATGATCAAATATTCTCTTTCAAGATTGCTTAATAGTGGTCCTTGGTCAAAGTTTTATGTTTTCAAACAAATTATCAAATAATTTTTTTCTCACTGAATGTTATCTAGGTATGAATGCTACTCCCTTCACCCCATTCATGGTCATCATCATTTCAAGGTCATGACATTCATCATCACCTAGGGTCATATTTCAGTCAACATGCCTCCATCTAGGTCATGGTCTAGGTTTACTTTGTTTCGCCATTATAATGTCCAATCATGTCATGTAAGAATGAAAACAAGATTCATTTTCACCATGCAAATCACATCCATTCGAAGTTAACAAAGATAGGAAAATAAAGGAAAGGAAAATTTTCTTTTCTCAATAATTCTGCTACATGATTAAGTTTTCAAAAATAAAACTTTCAAAAAGTGTTTATGATTTCACTAGAAGACAAAAAATAAATATTTGTGAGTTATAAAAGGAAATTAAGCTTTGGAGTTCATTTCATCATTTGGATTTCAGTATAGCTCCCATCTCATACTCACAACACTCCACAACTATAAAATATTGAATACAACCAACAAACAATTGTGCCAAACTTCTTTGTGCTACCCTTCTGGCAAGGTGCGCTATGCTTTTGGCAAGCTACGCTACGTTTCTGGCAGCTACTACGCTTTTGGCTTCCAAGCTCCAAAAGGAAATCTAAGGTTCAATTCATCATTTCCCAAAGTTTTAGAGACCTCTAAACCCGTAAGTGAATGTTCTGTTAGCCCCCTATGAATTCCTTGACACGCAAGCAAGGGGCTAGTTTGTTTTATGAGCCTTCAAGGAATGCATTTCCCTTGAAAACACATCATCCTTGAGGCCTTTTATGTTCCCTGCTTTTGATTGTTTCCCCCTATTGTTCTTGAGTAAATAAGCCTCGCTGAATGATAAAGATTGTGCTCCAAAAGGCCTTTATTTTCCCCTTGTGCCTCTGCAGAATGTCCCATTTTACCCCTTTTTCCCCCTTTTTGTCAAATTCCCCCTTTACCCTCTAAATCATATCCAAAATCCCCTTGGATTTCTTCCCTTACCCCTTGTTTGGCCAAATTCCCATTTTCCTCCCTATCGTTACCCATGCCCAACCTTAAATTTCATTAAAAATGGGCAAAATCCCACTTTGCAACCTTATAATAGGGCTTAGCCCCTTTTCCCGCCAGCCCCTTTCAACCACTTCCCCACATATACCCTTGCGCTAAGAGCAAGCACTTAGTGCCTTGGGGCCAATCGTAATCAGAGTGTCGGGCGGATGCATTCCTTTGTAACATCGAAAAAACTCTGATGCGATTGCTTTGGTCATTAAGTCCCGCGATGCGTTCTCCACCGTTGATCTGTTATCGGGATCCGACGGACGAGCGCTAATCGCACTCCCCGCCAATCGCAATCAGAACTTGATAATGTGTCGCCCCATTTCCCCCCCCTCGATTGCGATCTTCCGATTTAATCCCCACTGTTGTTTTCCCCGTTGATCCTACGGCCCGGCGCTAATCGCTCCATCGCAATCGCAGCATTCAATCGCATCTCCTCTTCTACGCCCCCCGATTTCGATTATCCTGATTCAATCCCGACCGTCCGTTTAATCCACGATCCAACAGCCATCGCACTTCCCGCCCAATCGCAATCTAAACCTTGGTAATGTGTCACACTTGTTTCCCTCCGATTGTGATTGCCCGACTAAATCACAGCCGTCCATTCATTCAGAAATCAATGGCCTTGATCTTATCGCATCGCGCCGGTCACTCTTTCCCCTTTGCCCTCCGAACAGATCTCCACTGTCGATCCAACGGCCAGCGCTCAATCGCGCTCCTGTCCCAATCGCAATCGAATTTCCTAATTGCAGCCACCTCTTGTCCATTGCGATTGCAGCTTTTCCGATTAGATCGTGGCCATTGATCTTCCCCCGAGATCTGACGATCCAAAGTGAATCGCCCTCCACCTGTGCCGGGTCCCACCGTGTATGATCATTTCCCTCACATTTCATTACATTTCGTTCATTTCCTTTTCTTTTCCTCCATAGTCCAAAGTTTCGTGTTTTGCATTAAAGTTTAAATGTTTCATATTTATTCCGCCCATTTCATATACCATCCTACTATTGCATCTCCGTTGTCGATCTCCGCCATCAGACCATGATCGAATGATCCATATGCATTGTTCCGTAAAACCCTATTATTCACCGTTTACGCCATATCACTGCATTCATCACCATTTTTCCATTTGAAACTGCCATTTCTGCCACCGCTGCACCACCTCTTCATGAGTCTCTGCTCCATCCTCCCTCCCATACATTTGATTTCTCAACTCAGTTGTTGGTTTTGCAGAGTACGAGCGGTGAAGTGCCACCATGGCTCATAGTCATTGTTACAGTGGCGCAAAACCAAAGAAAGATCTTTTTAGAATTTAAAGGTACAGAGAAGAACCCGGGAGGATATCTGAACGCTATTTTCATTAAAATACAGAGTTTGACCGTGCAAAGTCCTTCCCGGTGCAATCAAAGCTCAGGGTTTCACATCAGTAGACTGTTCGTTCCCTAAAGGACCAAGCGCCAATACTATTCCCTGTATCTACGGTGTTCCTGAAGAAATTTCTGCCCAGACCACAGTCCAGAGCTACCAGAGCATTTGTTTCGCAAGTATGGCAGACCATTCAGTCATTTATTTACCATTTTGTTTATGCACCAAAAGTACTACAGAGTTCTGCAGCCAAAGTACATCAGGACCATACCAGAGTAAATGGCAGCCGAAGAAGATCATTCTTTCATCCAAGATGTGCCAGAGATTAATGCATAAGATTTAAAACAGAATGGGCTTCGGCCCTCTTTCTTTTCTGAGTTTAAATTCTTCATTTAGTTCTTCACCTACCTTCTCTGCTCTCTTTCAGCTATAAAACTCATGAGAAAATTATTGTAAAGGGGGTTGATTAGTTATCAGAGAATTGCAAGAAGTTTCTTTTGAGACACAGTCTCTGTGTAAAGTTGTAAGATAGGCTGAGGAATATGATTTCAGACTGAGTATTCAGCTATTGGCAATGTTGTACTTGACTGGTATCCTAATCTAAAGCAGCGGTGATGTTTTCCTATCTCTGTGTTTAATTCATTTCATTTCGTTTCTACTGGCTTGCATCAGAATATTGGCATAGGATTTACCCTTGTTAGGTACCCTATGTTTCTGCTCTCCTTTCCATTGATGTTTTTCTTCTGATCGTGTTATCTAAGAATTGATTTTAGTTAATTTAACCAGTGTAGTGGATGTTATTGCCTGCTCTCTGATGTATGAATTAAATGTATCTCTTCTTAGATGTTTCTTGTTAAGGATTTAGCTGGAAGATTTGGGAACACTGGGGATTAGAGTTAGCCCTTTCCACTAGGATCCTTGTGTGACCAATTTGTCTTTAACTTCGTGCCCTGAATCTGTGTTGTCTCCTCCTCTCCTGCCATTCCATACCATACTATCATCTTGAAGATCCAACATTTTAGATGACTAGCCCAATTGAAAGCATGCCTATTGAATAGCAAGCAAATCCTTTCCTGACTCCATTGCCCAATGGTGCTGAATGCTCCCTGGAATACTTCACCTATGCCTTATTCCTCTTTGTTCATCCTTGTCTTACATTGAACCCTTCTTTCCTGATAAACAACAACCAAACGAATATTAAAACAAACAAACCCTGAGCCTTATAACTAGCCTAACATCTTAACTCTGAGCTTCAAAGTCATATACCTTTGACATATCATAGAGAGATCCCTCTCTGGACCCAGGAGGGCTAGATCCTGAGGTTCGAAAGTGGTTTGATGTTGTCTCAGCTTTTGGTCTTTCCAATCTGGCCAAAACATGGGAACCCCAACATAATGGCGACTCCGCTGGGGAATATCTGAGTATTTATCACCTCACTACATCATAAGAGCCTCAGAAACCTAGAAACTCTGGTTAGGTTGGTAGTTAAACATCCCTATTCACAGAATCAACCTCTTTACCATTTGTTGTGTTCTCCCACACTCTTAGACAGAGTCTGGAAAGGGCTAGGTAGCCTCCAAATCTCACATTCTTTCAGAGGTGACATATCTGGTAAACACCCTCCCAGTCAATCTCTGGTTAGAGTTTGTTGTGTTTGGAAGATATCCCTGAAAGGAGACATCTCATAAGCACTGTGGTGGACAGTGTACCCTCCAAAAACATCCTAAACCTTCTACCTGGCGACTCCAAATTTCCTTAACGATTTAAAGACTCCACTAGTGATCAGTAGGCCTGCTGATTATCTTGGTTTCACATAAGAATCCACTGGGAGACCAGCCTTCATAACAACATCAACCATAGTAGAAGTAACAAGTAGGGTTAAGCTTCTTGGTTAAGAAAACAACATTCTGGCTTCTAGAACCATTCACACAAGAGATTACCCTAACCCAGACCCACCTGAAATAGTTGACAATCCTGAGAGCATCCTCAATGGATCTCCTACACATAAACGATCAACTATTTCCAGCCACATCCATAGAGCTAACTCTACATTAGAAAACCTTATAGCTCTATCAGACCCACTTTTTGACCTAGGCACTCAAATTAGCTTACCAAGAACTAGGTCATTCAGTGTTCTAGATCATCCAGACCTTGAGCTCCCTGATTCACCACCTCAAAGTGGTAAACACATTAGGAACAGATAAACCCCTCCATCTACACCTCCTGATATTCACTTCATTCAAAACTTGGGGCTCTCCCACCCTAAATATGCTCAACAAACCTCTGCTGGTCCTAGTATCCCTACCATCCATATACCAGCTGCTCAAGTTAACCCTTTACCTCATCAAAATATCATCATGGCAGCCTGGTATGCACCTTTGATGTTACCTCAGCCTCTAGTGCCCTTACGAAATGATTATCAATCAAAGATCCCACATTTCACTGCCAAAGAGTCCATCATAGCCCAGAAACATGTAGATAAGATGGAAGATTCTTTTGACTACATGGAAATTGATGACAATACAATCAAAATGAGATTTTTTTCCCAGAGCTTAGGAGGTGATGTGAAGAAATGGTTTAAGAGCTTGCCTCCTGGTAGTATCTGAGACTTCCCAGCTCTATATTAGACCTTCATAAACAAATGGGAAGTTAAGGCTATTCCTCACCAACTCCTAGCAGAATACATGAACCTTAAAAGAAATGTAGGAGAGAGTGTCCATGAGTACACAACGAGGTTTAATAGCATCTATAATGCTCTTCCCCCACATATGAAACCTCCCCAGGGCATGGCTCTGATGAAGTACCTTGAGGGCTTTAATGCTGACATGGCCTACCAGCTTATGGAGAGAGATTACAACACGTTGGAAGACATGCAAAAAGGAGCAGTGAGTGTAGAGGCTAATCTGATTGAGAAAATAAAAAGATTGAGAGCTGAGAAGAGGGTAACATATAGAGACGACGCTGTAACTTCCACATCTGATCCCAAATATGACCATTTATCCAAAAACGTGGAAAGACTACAACAAATGATGGAAAAAATGGTTGTCACAGTTAGCAATCAGAAAAAAAAAAAAAAAAAAACACCAGAACCAAAACTTTAGAAGAAACAATGCCACTCCCAACAGACAAAGAGAATCAGATCAGCAAGTTATTCCCCCATTCCAAGAAAAAAATTTAGATGAAGATGAGGGAATCATAGAAGAGTCTGAGGGGAATACAATAAACATGTTTGAAACAAAAAATTCAATCCATAACTGTTACTCAGAAGAAGATTAGCCCTCACCCTCATATTGGGACGAGGAATGGTTAGAAACTGAAGATTACAGGTTAGGATTTGAAAATGCCATGATGCAAGTCAGAGAAAAATATGAACTTAGAAGCAAAAAGAACCAAGAAACTACCAAACCAAAGGCTCCTGAGGTCACCATCAAGAAAAGACCTGAGAAAACTTCTAAAGTGGCTGCTGAAATTAAAAAATCAGCAGCCAAGAGTTCTGGAAAGAATAAAGAAAAAGACAACCAAAACACTGATACACAAGGTAAACCAACTAGCAGCACTAGCACTGCAATTAGTGCTCCTAATAAAACTGTCACAAACACTGTACATAACAAGAATCAGCACACTGATTCAGCCACTAAGGCAGTGGCTAACAAAACAGAGTTGAACATTCCAAAGAGTCAATCCGCTTTCAATTTGGAGAGTGAGATTGCAAAAGTTAAAATCTCTGTCCCACTCTTTGAGCTGGCCACTCAGGATGTATATAAGGGCCAAATTTTGAAAGCATTAAATTTAGGTGAGAACAGTGACACTGTAAATCTGAGTGATGATCAACCTGCCCTTCTGTTCGGTCCAAAGATAGAAGGAAAGTTTCAGGAAGGGATAGTGTCCCCTTTTTATATCAATCTTAATATCCATGATAAGATTCTCCACAATGCAATGCATGATTCGAGGGCATCACACAACCTGATGCCTAAAGTAGCGATGGAAAGATTAGGCGTGGAGATAACCCGTCCCTATAAATACCTATATTCGTTTGACTCCAGCAGAGTAAAGTGTCTTGGCCTGATCAAAGATTTATGTGTGAGCCTTACCCAGATTCCAGCAAAATGTATGGTCATGGATGTCGTGGTGGCAGATGTGCCACCCAAGTATGGCATGTTATTATCAAGATCATGGGGAGCCAAGCTGCAAGGAACAATGCAGATGGATGGGGCTTATGCCACAATCCCAATCTTTGGCCAACTTAGAAGATGGTACAGGGAAGCAAAAATTAAATTCTTGGTTAGTAGCCCTGAAAAGCCTGAAAATTCTCCTCTATACTATGTACCTACAAACCTGGATTCCTTTATCTTCTGCAATGATGAAATTTTGGGGGGACCAGAATCTGAAAACGTAGATACAAGAAAAGGTACACATGATGAAATAGAGCCAATGGACTTTAACATAATGGGTACCCTAGACTCAGAGGAGGATGACATAGAAAACTTTGAACAATGCACTGAAACAACAATGCAAAGTGAACCAGAAACAAAATTCAATCAGCGAATTAGCCACCTCTCTGATTTCCACACCCATAACGAAAAAAAAAACCACCCACAGGCTAGTGCAGCTCTTATAATGCAACCTAATGGCGAACCCAGCTGTAGGGAAGGAAGTGATGTTAAAACGAAAAATGAACCCTTGTGGGAGATGAGTTTCGATGGGTCATGCACCAAGAGAACTGCTGGGGCAGGAGTGTGGATACATAACGCAAAAAGTGGTTACGCAGAGAGCCATGCATGTAACCTGCATTTTAAATTTACAAACAACATTGCAGAATACGAGGCTCTTATCCTAGGTTTAAACCTGTTGGGAAAATTAGGAGCCCATAGGATAACTGTGCGTGGAGACTCTGAGCTGATTATCAAACAACTGAATGGTGAATACACAGCGAAACATCCTAGGCTGAGAGCATATAGGAATGACACTATGGATTTATTAAAAACTTTTGTTGAATATGAATTAGTGTTTGTTCCCAGGAGTCAAAATTTCATTGCAAACGGATTAGCATGCTTAGCTAGTTCATACCCTAAGACTCCAAGTGCCCAACAAATCATAATACAGACCAAATTCAGACCTGTAGTGCCAGATAAAAAATACTGGCAGGTCTTTGAGGGCGATAAACAGATTGAAGATTTCTTGGTGGGCAGGAGCGAGTTTGAATTTTCTGATTCTGACTATATGTCTAGTGATAGCTGCCTAAGTGAGTAACCCTCAGATGAGGAAGAACCACCCTGTAACATATAAATAAACACTTTAAATGAATAGATTGGAAATCCAAATGAAAATTTCGAAAACACAGAAAATGAAGAAGTTGAGGTGCTGCAGGCCAAAGATAAGAACTTACCTCGAGGCTTGGTGTCGTTAGAAGACCTTTTTGACTTTGATGATGTGGAAAAAAAGCCCACCATAGAGCACGTGGATTCTGACATTGAAGAATGCAACATAGGCACAAAAGATAATCCCAAAATAATTAAATTGGCTAAGTCTCTTCCTGTGAACATGAAAAATAAATACATTGACCTTTTTAAGGAATTTATTGACGTGTTTGCGTGGATTTATGAAGACTTAAAGGCTTATGACACGAACATCATACAACACAAAATACCCTTAAAAGAAAATCAGAAACCCTTTAGGCAGAAACTTCATAGAATAAACCCGAAACAATTGCCTGCAGTTGAAAAGGAGATTAAAAAGATGTATGAGGCAGGCATAATAGTTCCTGTCAGGTTCTCTGATTGGGTATCGAATTTAGTGGCTGTGAGAAAGAAAACAGGGGAAATCAGGCTATGTATAGACTTCAGAAATCTCAATAGAGCCTCACTCAAAGACAATTATCCTTTGCCAAAAATGGAACACATCCTTCAGAGGGTAGTAGGCTCAAAAAGGATCTCCCTGCTAGATGGGTTTTCAGGATACAACCAAGTCTTAGTAATCCTAGAAGACGAACTCAAGACATCTTTTACCACTCTATGGGGCACCTTTATGTATGTAAAAATGCCCTTTGGACCAATGAACGCAGGTGCAACCTTCCAAAGAGCAATGGATATAGATTTTTCAGATGAGATAGGAAACTTCATTGTTATTTACTTGGATGACATAACGGTCTATTCTAAGACTGAAGAATTACACCTAGAACATCTGAGAAAAGTGTTTGAAAAATGTAGAAGGTTTGGTCTGTCATTGAATCCTAAGAAGACTGTATTTGGGCTGCAAGAAGGAAAACTTCTTGGCCACATTATATCTGAAAAGGGAATTATGATAGACCCACAAATATTTGAGGGAATACTACAGATCACACACCCAAGAAACATCAAGGAATTACAGTCCTTCATTGGGAAGATTAACTTCCTTAGGAGGTTTATTCCCAATCTAGCAAAACACCTTAGGAATATGACTAACATGCTGAAGAAAGGTGTAGGAGTTAAATGGACTGTTGGAGCTAAACAATATTTTGAATCAGTAAAAATTGCACTCACCCAATCCCCTGTTCTGATTAGCCCTGATTTCTCAAAATATTTATTGATCTTTTCATTTGCCTCTGAGCATATTGTGGCTGCAGTCCTACTGCAGAAAAATCCAGAGGGAATGGAACAGCCAATTGCCTTTTTCAGCAAAGCACTAAGAGACGCACCCTTGAAATACAACATAAAGGAAAAACAGGCTTATGCCTTAGTCAAGGCCTTAAAGGACTTTAGGGTGTACATATTGCATTCCCACACCATAGCTTATGTGCCTAACATAGTAGTCAAAGATATACTGTCCCAAGGCCCAGATGGGAAAAGGGGCAAATGGATTGTTGTGATTTTAGAATATGATCTTGAGATAAAATCCACAAAACTGATCAAAGGGCAGGGCTTAGCTAAGTTAATGGCTGAATCGAATCTGCAAGCCCTTGAAATTAACATGGTAAATGCCTTGGATGAGCAGGAAGGACTGCCTAATCCCACTGTTGAGGAGAAATTTCAGAACTCTCCTTGGTACTCTGACATTCTTTATGTGCTCATCAACCTCAATGCTCCACCTGAACTGTCAAAGACTAAGGCCAGATTCATAAGACTAAAAGCTAGAAACTACTGCATTTTGAATGAAAACTTATACTAGAAAAATCCAAATGGCCTATTACTTAAATGTTTGCCTGAAGCTGAAGCAGAAAGGATTAAACAAGAATTCCATGTAGGAGAGTGTGGAGGCCACTTGAACTGGAAGGCCACTACAAACAAAATACTCAGGGCTGGTTACTACTAGCCTACACTCTTCAATGACATCCATAAGATGGTAATTTCCTGCCATAAATGCCAGATTTTTGAAGGCAAGAGAAAACTCCTTCCCCTCCCTTTACAACCTATCACTGTTGAAGGTCCTTTTATGCAATGGCGCCTAGATTTCATAGGAGAAATCCACCTGGCTTCTTCTGCACAACACAAGTGGATCTTAACAGCCACATACTACTTCACTAAGTGGATAGAGGCCATACCCACTAGGAATGCCACAGATTCAGTCATCATTAGGTTCCTAGAAGGTCATATACTCTCTCAGTTTGGCTGCCCAAGGAAAATAATCACCGATAATGCTACTACTTTTGGATCCAAGAAAATGGTTGATTTTTGTCACAGGTATCAAATAAAACTTGGTCATTCAACTACCTATTATCCTCAAGGTAATGGCTTAGCTGAATCATCAAAGAAAAGCCTGGTGACCATCATCAAGAAGCTGTTGGAAGAGAACAAGAAGTCATGGCATAACAAGTTAGTGCATGCCTTGTGGGCTGACAGGATTACAACAAAGAAATCCATCGGCGTGTCACCATATCAGCTTGTCTATGGTATAGAAGCAATATTTCCCACCAGCCTTGGAGTACCAGTGATCAAACTTGTCCAAGAGATTCAGACAGAAGAAGACAGTATGGTGAGAAGGATAAACCAAAACATTCATCTCCAACAAACAAGGGAAGAGGTCTATAACAGAGCTGTCAAAGTTCAGGAAAACATAAAGAAGTTTTTTGACAAGAGAACCAAAGCTGTTGATTTCAAAATTGGAGATAAGGTTCTGAAGTGGGACTCAAGGAGAGAGGATAAAGGAAAGCATGGCAGGTTTGACAGTTTGTGGCAAGGTCCATACATCATCCAGACCACGGTGGGTCCAAATGCTTTCTTCCTACAGGAATTAGATGGTACAGAGCTGTTTGGGGGTTCTATCAATGGCAGGATGCTCAAACACTACTTCTGCTGATTTTCAATTTCCAGTTTTCATTTCCATTGTACATACCATTGCAGTTTTTGTTTTCAAGAAAAAGAGAAAAATGTTTCAAAAAACAGAGAGAAAGGATAGGTTCAGACATGCTCAAAACATGAACCTATGAGGTACAAAATATTGGCTCTAATATGATCAAAACCTGAGCCAAAGGAAGCTAAGAAGCTGGTCCTAACATGCTCAAAAATTTGGGCCAGCAAAGAAGAAAGAAAAATTAGCTCTGACATGCCCAAAACCTGAGCTGAAATGAAAAAAAGAACATGACTCTAACAAACTCAAAACTTGAGTCACAAAAAGAAAGAAGGATGCTTCAATATTTCATTTTACAAGCCTTCACAGTTCTGTTTTCAAGTTTTCTGCAAATTTTTGTCCATGTGCAACTGTCTTTATGCCTTGGATCCATAGCAAACCAGACTGTCTAATCCTAGTTTGACTGCTTTTAAATTTCTGTTGTAGAATGTAGAGAAGAAATTTGCTGGACAGTCTAATCCCAGCAGATATTAGATTAGGTAGAGAAACATATGAGACCAACAGTCTAATCTGGTCTCATGGAGTAATAAGGGTAGATTTAGAATAGGTTTATTTTCTGTTATAAAAATAAATTATGTAAAGGGTCTGCTAGTCCAAATGCACCCTAGAAGAAAAAATGCTAGGATTGTAGGATGGGTAGGTAGATTGTTTGGGAATTTTTCTGCTGATCTATCATATTTGTGGCAACTGAAAATCAAAGAAGAAAGATCGCTTAAGCACCAGGCATCTGGCCTACACCAAAGATCATTTTCTGAATTCTTGACTCCTTCAAGAAGAAGCCATCCCCATGTGGAGCCACTGTTAGCCCCCTATGAATTCCTTGACAAGAAAGCAAGGGACTAGTTTGTTTTATGAGCCTTCAAGAAATGAATTTCCCTTGAAAACACATCATCCTTGAGGCCTTTTATGTTCCCTGCTTTTGATTGTTTCCCCCTGCTGTTCTTGAGTAAATAAGCCTCGTTGAATGATAAAGATTGTGCTCCAAAAGGCCTTTATTTTCCCCTTGTGCCTCTGCAGAATGTCCCATTTTACCCCTTTTTCCCCCTTTTTGTCAAAGTCCCCCTTTACCCTCTAAATCATATCCAAAATCCCCTTGGATTTCTTCCCCTACCCCTTGTTTGGCCAAGTTCCCATTTTCCTCCCTATCGTTACCCATTCCCAACCTTAAATTTCATTAAAAATGGGCAAAAAACCACTTTTCAACCTTATAATAGGGCTTAGCCCCTTTTCCCGCCAGCGCCTTTCAACCACTTCCCCACATATACCCTTGCGCTAAGACCAAGCGCTTAGTGCCTTGGGGCCAATCACAATCGGAGTGTCAGGCGGACGCATTCCTTTGTAACATCGAAAAAAATCTGATACAATTTCTTTGGTCATTAAGTCCTGCGATGTGTTCTCCACCATTGATCTGTTATCGGGATCTGATGGAAGAGTGCTAATCGCACTCCCTGCCAATCGCAATCGAAACTTGATAATGTGTCACCCCGTTCCCCCCCCCCCCCCCTCGATTGTGATCTTCCGACTTAATCCCCACCGTTGTTTTCCCCGTTGATCCTACGACTCGGTGCTAATCGCTCCATCGCAATCGCATCTCCTCTTCTGCGCCCCCTGATTGCGATTATCCCAATTCAATCACGACCGTCCGTTTAATCCATGATCCGACGGCCATCGCACTTCCCACCCAATCGCAATCGAAACCTTGGTAATGTGTCACACTTGTTTCCCTCCGATTGTGATTGCCCGACTAAATCATAGTCGTCCATTCGTTCGGAAATAAATGGCCCTGATCTTATCGCATCGCGCCCATCGCTTTTTCCCATTTTACCTCTGAACAGATCTCCACCATCGATCCCCTTGTCGATCTAACGGCCAATGCTCAATCGCGCTCCCGTCCCAATCACAATCGCATTTCCTAATTGCAGCCACCTCTTGTCCATTGCGATTGAAGTTTTTCCGATTAGATCATGGTCGTCGATCTTCCCCTGACATCCGATGGTCCAAAGTGAATCGCCATCCACCCACGCCGAGTCCCACCGTGTACGATCATTTCCCTCAATTTTCATTACATTTTGTTCATTTCCTTTGCTTTTCCTCCATAGTCCAAAGTTTCGTGTTTTGCATTAAAGTTTAAATGTTTCATATTTATTTCGCCCATTTCATATACCATCCCGCTGTTGCATCTCCGCCATCGATCTCCACCATCAGACCATGATCGAACGGTTCATACGCATTGTTCCGTCAAACCCTATTATTCACTGTTTACGCCATATCATTGCATTCATCACCATTTTTCCATTTGAAACCGCCATTTCTGCCGCCGCTACACCACCTATTCATGAGTCTCCACTCCATCCTCCCTCCCATACATTTGATTTCTCAACTCAGTTGTGGGTTTTGCAGAGTACGAGCAGTGAAATGCCGCCATGGCTCATAGTCATTGTTACAGCAGTGCAAAACCAAAGAAAGATCTTTTTAGAATTTAAAGGTACAGAGAAGAACCCGGGAGGATACCTGAACGCTATTTTCATTAAAATACATAGTTTGACCGTGAAAAGTCCTTCCCGGTGCAATCAAAGCTCAGGGTTTCACATCAACAGAATGTTCATTCCCTAAAGGACCAAGCGCCCATACTATTCCCTATATCTACCGTGTTCCTGAAGAAATTTCCGCCCAGACCACAGTCCAGAGCTACCAGAGCATTTGTTTCACAAGTATGGCAGACCATTCAGTCATTTATTTACCATTTTGTTTATGCACCAATAGTACTAGAGAGTTTTGCAGCCAAAGTACATCAGGACCATACCAGAGTAAATGGAAGCCGAAGAAGATCATTCTTTCGTCCAAGATGTGCCAAAGATTAATGCATAAGATTTAAAACAGAATGGGATTCGGCCCTCTTTATTTTATGAGTTCAAATTCTTCATTTAGTTCTTCACCTACCTCCTCTGCTCTCTTTCATCTATAAAACTCATGAGAAAATTATTGTAAAGGGGGTTGATCAGTTATCAGAGAATTGCAAGTAGTTTCTTTTGAGACACAGTCTTTGTGTAAAGTTGTAAGATAGGCTGAGGAATATGATTTCAGACTGAGTATTCAGCTATTGGAAATGTTGTACTTGACTGGTATTGCTATTTAATATGACAAGCACATTTCTTTGGATCCTGATCTAAAGCAGCGATGATGTTTTCCTATCTCTGTGTTTTAATTCATTTCATTTCGTTTCTACTGGCTTGCATCAGAATATTGGCATAGGATTTACCCTTGTTAGGTACCCTATGTTTCTGCTCTCCTTGCCATTGATTTTTTTCTTCTGAATGTGTTATCTAAGAATTGATTTCAGTTAATTTAACCAGTGTAGTGGATGTTATTGCTTATTTCTTCTAATGTATGAACTTAAATGTATTTGTTCTTAGATGTTTCTTGTTGGTTAGATTTAGTCGGAAGATTTGTAAACACTGTATTTGAAAGAGCCCTATCCACTAGATCCCTTCGCAAGTACTTTCATTGGTCTTTAACTCGTGTCTCGAATCTCGTGTTCGCTCCTCCTCTCCTACGCCATTCCATACCATACTATCATATTGAATATCCAACGTTTTTTAGATGACTAGCCTAATTGAAAGCCTGCATATTGATTAGCAAGCAAATCCTTTCCTGACTCCATTGCCCAATGGTCTTGAATGTTCCCTGGAATTATCTCTCCTTTGCCCAAATCCTCTTTGCTCATCCTTGTCTTATATCGAACCCTTCTTTCCTGATTCCCAACAACCAAACAAAAAATCAAACAAACAAACCCTGAGCCTTATAACTAGCCTAACATCTTAACACTAAGCTTCAAAGTCATATACCTTTGACATATCATAGAGAGCTCCCTCTCTAGACCCAGGAGGGCTAGATCCTGAGGGTCCCAGCGGTTTGATTTTGTCTCATCTTTTGGTCTTGCCAATCCACAAACATGGGGAACCCCAACATGTTCTCTACATCTCCTTCCAAGTGAAATTTTAGCAAAGAGTGTGATTCCCTCGTCTATAGTTTTGTCTCACTGCTTTGATTTTTACATTGGATGATTGTTGCTTCAAATGGTAAAACCACAATTTAATCATCTCCAAATCCCTCGAAACCACCTGAGCATTCCTTATAAACTACCACATACCATCATACCTCTCATAACTATCCTTTTCACTCAAACCCTCGTTTTCACTACGTTTTTGTAGAGAAACTAGGAAAAATCTCTGTGTTTTTTGTCCCTTTCAAACATTTCACCTACATCTTGCATAAAACTCATATCACCTACTCTCCCCAAAATTGAAATTTTATGGATTGTCCCCTAACTCCCTTCCACTCAATTCCTATCCCTAAAGTTCATTGTACCACTATAACTGCTTTCCTAATTCTTCACCGTCCCTCTCCACTACATCAAGCTATGGTTTTCCTTGTGGATAAACATCATGGAGGGTGAGAAGAGGGTCCATAAGGGAGGTCATCATTCCAGGTTTTAGCCATCCAACTTGAAGGAGATCAATGCTTCTCCTTATGTTAAGAGATCTTTTGAAAATAATGGTTGTTTGAGGTTTTGTGAGAGAATCCAGGAGGTAGGCTGTCATGCTCAATTGACAAGCCTTTTCGCTACCAGCTCCAGGAGAGATAAAGCTATCATAACAGGTATTGAATTCACCATATCAGAAGATGTTATCACCTCAACAACAAGTATACCAAACCATGGAGAAATCTGGCTCAAAGGGATGGACTTGGATATTGAGAACTACGAAATGATCTTAAAACCTCATTGCAAATATGCTCCTGAACACATATTTCCTTTCACAAATTTACTTGATAAGTATGCCCATTTGATGAAGCTAATTATGAAGTATTTTACACGTGAAGGGAGATTATCAAGATTTTACTAGTACCACATAAGGTTATTGATGCACTTCACTCCCACCAAGCCACTCAATTTGCCTAATTAGCTATTCAGGAGTTTGGTCAAAATGATTGAAACGGTGCAGAGTAAAGGAAAAGATCA
The DNA here is from genome assembly GCA_034641835.2 of Pinus albicaulis. NCBI lineage: Eukaryota > Viridiplantae > Streptophyta > Pinopsida > Pinales > Pinaceae > Pinus > Pinus albicaulis. The sequence goes on from CM076581.1 coordinate 920,322,871, forward strand.
TCACACTAATTTGTTCCACCATTTTTTGGTCAAGCTTATAGTTTTGCATCAGCTCTCAGCAATCAATATGTCTTGGGAAACTTTCATGAAGACTATTGCATCTGTGCCTACTACTAGTCCACCCATCATTCAAAGCATACCACCAGCATCAACACAACCAAAGGAGGTTGACTGCTAGAGGTGTTGTGTTTGCAACATTGACTCAAGGGGTGAAATCAATTAACCTATGAGAAGGTAAAGATGGTTTTTTCCCTACGATCACTAAAGGTATGATTTCACCTTAAACTACAATCGAAAGAAGAGAAACCATGGAGGAAACCACCTATGCATGAGAGTGAGTCACCATTGCAGCAACATGAGGAGAAAGCACCTTTGGAGGTTGACATGGTAGAGAAGGTGGAAGAAAAATCATTTAAGGAGATAATCAGAGAAAAATATGCAAAGATAGCAGAGCTCAAGGACAACCTCTCAAGGGAAAATTTCATGATAACCTTCCTACAACGAGAAAACATGTAATTGGAGGTGAAACAACTACTCCAAAGAAAACTAAAGGTAGATCTTGAGGCAGAGAAATAAAGAGAAAGTAGTGTGGTAGATTTTGATCATACTAAGACATATGTTTGAAATAACCAAGGACATCTGACAGAGTACTAACCATAAAGAATAAAAAAGAAAAAGAGCTGCTCTCTCTTTAGGTCACCTAACCTTTGATGAGTCGATCACAAACACTCATTGAGATTGATAAAAGATAAAGACAAAGAGTTGTTGCTTGATAGGGAATCTCATCTTGAGAATATTTTAACAAGGAAGAAAGGTATAAAACAACCTCTGCAGGTGCATATGGAGAGACATATTTCACTAGGAACCAAATCGCCAAAGTGAGGGTGAAGAATTTGAGGAAAAAGAACAAAGAAACCCTAATTAAGATAAAGGAGAAATATAACTTGGATTTGCTAGTTGAGCCATCCCTAGATGTTTATTTTATCATCTAATTATGTCATGAAATAAAATTCACCTGATTTTGATCATTTTGAGTATTTTTTGTTATTTTTTGGAAAATTTGTAAAATTGACCTTTGTAGAAGTGTCGCGTAGTGGTGCGACGCTTTTCCTCAGAGCCTCTAGATGAGGAAATTTTTAAATAGATGGATATATCTTTCCTTCTACTTTACATATATGGTCTCAATTTTTTATGACGCCCCCTATTTTGGGAGAAAACCCTAAAAAAAAAACCTCTTTTCATGCTTCTGCCACCATTTTTTCCTGTGCGCAGTGCTTCTAGACTAAGTTTGGGAGAATAGATTTCTGAAGACCGTCCAAGAGATATTTTCTTAGTTTCAAGGTTGGGATGTATAGAGAACACACAGTGATACCTAGTCCAATCTTCAAATTTTCATATGGATGTCTTAAGGTCAGCCAAAATCAACCTCAAAGTGGCATGATGCTTTTGCTTGGAGGCGCGACACTTCTGCCAACTAGGGCAATGGTTCTGTCTTGGATTATTTTTGGAAAGTTCTCAAGATAGAATACTCCAAATTTCGAGGTTCCAACTGTCCCATGAGGTTTCTTTTGGATAAGAGAGTTTTTTTTGCCTCTCATTTTTGAGGAATCATGTAATTAATCAAGGAGACATACACTCCTAATTATTAACTAAATTTGGGGGGATTGTTTCTAACTTCCCTAGATTCTAGGTAATGACTCATTAGGTGAATTTATGATGTATTTTGGATAATGTTTTGACCCAATGAGGTGGAATCACTTATATTTTCTATATGTAGTCCAACTCAATTCATTTTAGAAGTTGGATAGTTGTTATTTGCAATGTGGAGCTTTTGTACAAACATTTTCAGTGAAATGAAAGACATGTTGCATCTATAATTTTTGGACTCCAATGGTATGCTTATTAAAAAAAAATCTCAGTAATCACCATCAAGTTTAATATTTATTTTTTCTTTCCATCACATGTATGCTTCTATATGATGATCTTATGAGTCTATGAACATAAATCTTGCTTTTCCTGCTCTATTTTATAATATTTTCATGAATGTGTTTATCCTCTTCTGATTAATAAATTCATGTAACATGCTCATTGTGACTCTCTCTCCCTTTTAAAACCCTATACACAATGACAATTAAAGTATGTTATTAATTATACCTACCTGGCCTCAAATTCATCTCCAAAACTAAAACTTTGAAATCATACCTAAAACCTAAACCTAGTTCCCTGACTGTCATTCCTATCCAACAAAAACTCAAAACAAAACCCTAATTCATTGAGCCTATATTTAGCCTAATATCATTACATCTCCAGTCACCTCATTGACTATAAAATTTACATTGAGATATCCCTTTCTGGTTTGGTAGGTCTAGCTACCAAATCTAAAGATTGGTTTGAGGTTACCTCCTTTATTCTCCATTATCAACCTTGGGAAACAGAGGGAGTGATAATAGGTTAAGGTAAAGCCAACTATTGTGTGCTTCGGTGGGCCTAGGAATCCTCATCTGGTGAATGGAGGGATATATGGTAAAGCCTAGAGGTGTTTTCCCTCAGGCAGGCCTAGTGATCCAGTGGGGATTACGGTAAAGCCTGGAGGGTGCTGGCTCGAGTATGGCCTAGTGATCCCTGGATCAAGCTATGGATTGCAGTAAAGCCTAGAGATTAGGAGGCAATAAAATTCCTTACATTGTAGGTAGAGAAATTTGGCAGTGTCCATTCTTATTTGGTTCATTTTTTGTTGGTTATGAGTCCCACATTCATGCTTGGAATATGGCACAGGGGTGGTTGGATGAAGAGATATTTGGCTCATCCAATCTATGGTTGGATGGAATGTTGTAGTCCCATCCCGAGTTGGTTTTTGAATCCATTAATAAGAGGTTATTTCCTTGACATGTTATGTGTAAATGTACTGGTTTATATGTGGATTCTATGGCTGATGTATCCTTGATATTTCTATTGTTATTATGTTGTTTATAAGCATGTATTATGACAATGATGATGTATGGCTCTCCTCATGTTTTGATTTGTAATTGAATGAATAATGTATCTATGACCTAATAGATGATACTGCAGCTAATGATATAAGGGAATGATGCTTCTTAGATATTCTTAGATAAGTATGATATCCCTATGCTCAGATTTGTTGTTTAAACCTATAGATTACATATTTGTGACATGTTTGACGAAATGCCTATCATGGCTAGCAGGGGTCCAGTCTAGACCTTGTTAATTTTTTTGCAAACGTATCATTGTTCCATTGTTATAATTCATTTTTGAACTTGTCATTGATTTCTGGGCTGTGACCTGGGCTCTGGGCCTGAAAAAGTGGCTCAAATCCTAGAGATGTTGGCACAGGTCTGAGGAAAAAATCCATGGACGCACGCATGCCCATGTTGTGGGAACGTCCATAGCCCCCCATACGCATCATTGCCTATATCAAGGGAGCGTATGAGGGTTTAATGGTCTAAAATGTTAGTGGGACCTAGGGGATGGTTACCAGAGTGGTTGACATGGCTCCTAGGAGTTTTGTTGCTAATGTGGAAGGTTTGTTTGATGTGTTTCTATCGATTCCACTTCCTTAAGGTCACTTAAGAGGTTGAATCCCATTATAGTGGCCTCTCGTTTCATATTTGCCCCAATTGGTCAGTTAGTTGGTTAGATGTGGGATGAGGGTGTTACACTTATTTGCATATGGTTTATTTACTATGATTTTTTTCTTAAGTTCCTTGAAAATTACCTCCTAATATTTTTCCAACACCTCTACATAGTGATATACCACATTCAACTTTAGCACTTGTCCCTTATGTACTTTTTTCCTTATTGATTTACCGTGATTAGTTTTCTTTGAAAGAAGTTGGTGAGCCACTTGTTATAATTTACACCTTAGTTGAGGATATTCAAAGTAAATTCCATTCATGCCTTTTAGAATAATATTTCAATAAGTGTTTATGTTGACCATATTTGTGTACATTGGTTCTTCCACTTGTCGAATCAATTTCCTAATAATTGGATTTTTCATTGGAGACCTTGATGTTGATGCATTTGTTGTTACAATGGGATTATGTAAAGGGTGGATTCTTATTCCTGTTGATGGAAATTACTTCCAATGGCTAGAGTTAAGAGCCATAATAGAGAAATAGAAGAAACACTCACTTCAATCAAAGAGCAGAGAAGAAATATTTATTAACTATTGCTTAGGTTTTGATAACTTACCTAAAAAATAAAAGGTTGGAGTATATCCACTAGCTAAGTCTTCTTGCTCCAATATTTTCTGTAAGAACCTGCACTCAAAAGGAGACAATAATAGGTGATAACAACATATTTAAAGAAAGGTAAAAAGTGTTCATGATGATAGAAATCAAGAAAAAAATTCATCATCATAATGTATGTTAAAAAGACATTGAATTGGGATAGAATGAAATGAGATTCTTGTTGATAAAGTAAATAGCAATAAAAGGCTTTGAAACACCTTGTTCTTTGTTATAGGAACTGCTTGGAACTATCGTAGGGATCCCTCTACTCTAGGTCACTGAAGGTCTCCTCCATGATGTCTCCCTCCTTATGAAAAATAAAGTTAAAGGGAAATAATATATTTCCAATTCTAGAAGGATGATGGAGAGATAAGGAAACAAGGGTTTCCATGTACTTAAAAACTCATGGAATTGCTGACATATGGATAAGGGAGAAATTTGATAGAATAAGTGTACCCTCCCCTATCCTCCACCCGAAGAATCATTAAATACTCATCCAAGTTAGTTTCGGTCATTGTGGACAAGCTACAAGAGGTAAAATTTCAGTAAAACCTATAAACCACGCCCCAAAATGTGTAATTATGTGCATATCTAATGTTTTTTTTGCAAATTGAAGGAAGGCACTACTTGCTTGAAGAATACTAGTGTATATAATAATTTTAATCTAGTAAGAGTCATATATGTATGCATTATACCAAAACAAAGGGTACATATCTGAACTCAATTTTTGTTATTTAAAGAGTTCTTTAGAGGGAGAGTTTCAGAAAAAACGAGGGGGATGATGTCGTTAAGCCAAATAATGCATCTTAGACTATGTGTGATATGATATGCTAGAGGGAATAACACATGTAAGATACCCTTTGAACAATGCCCAATAATGAAATATGTTAACAAAGGTGATGAATTCCACCAATTGTGAAAATGGAACCCAAGGTATTGCAAATATCCCAATGCATGAATAGATGTGTTAATTTCAAACGTAAGGGAAACCACTCAATCAACAACTGAATTTCATTGTTAAGTGTAAGATCACCTAAAAATGATGAAAATGTTATGAAACCATCTCACATAATAGAATAAAAGAGAGATCAACAACTTAGAAATCAACTTCTTCGAGGGGGAGACCTCCTTTACATTAAATAAATGAACAATTCTTGGATGATACAAATGAAAAAACCTCCTTTCCATATATAGGAGTCCATGGGGTCACAATATAATCCTAGCCAACCAACAATAATAATGTAAGGGTACAACAATAACAATAAGGGGCTACACTAACAACAATAAGGGACTACACTAGTAATATAGGGCCCTAACTATTGAAAGTCAACAAGAAAATGAAACACATACACTAGTGTGGGATAACAGGTCACACGGTGATGGGTCCTAGCGATACATTAGTGTGCAAGCCAATTTATTAAATAAATTGGAAACGTGTCTAATTTAATTTTCCCATAATTAAATTGGACAATAAATTGTAATCTTATCTCATAATCACTTGTAATAGTTAACTGAATGTGATAGACTCTAGCTCATGAAATTCGAGTTGAGGGTGGTTGGTGAGGCATGTAGAGTGATTATATTTGTTTTAGAGTCCAAGTTGTAGCTAGTGTATTAGTTTAATGCATGATAAATCAGTTAACTCGATAAATGAGTTAAAGTCAGTCTAACTAGTTCTAACTGGTTGTTGCACTAGTGAGAGGTCAAGTGAATTAAATCAGATTTAATTCACAAGCAGTGATCTGTCAAGTGACTGATGATTTAATATTAATAGTTGCATGCATGTCAGTTCTGATGAAGATCCAGTTGAGACAAAGGTTAAAGGGATGTTAACTATCAATTGTATTATTAGCAAATTGCCAAGATGCAGTTAACCCACCATAGGATTTCCCATGAGAATTGCGTAGTCAAGGAAGGCTGAAATTCCTAAATAATAGGGATTTAATTCTAATAGGGTTGCGCAAGAAAGACAAGCTAAGCAGAGGTAGGAAATTGGCTAAGTGTTGGTTTATTTTATCTGGATTAGTGTGAGATAGTCGTTAGAGTGCAACATACTCTTGTGAGAAGAGTGCATTGTATTGTTTCATGATTCCTTGGTTCATTATACAATAGAGATAGATGGGTTTTGAGCAACAAGCTTTCCCCAGGAAAAATATCTATGTTGTGGATTGATTTGCTTCTTTCTTTTACTTGGCATGATTGTGCGATCGTGTTTAATTTCCGCAAATTAATTGTTAGAAGGATTCATTATCTTGCTTTAGAACATTGCATGATCAAATTGAATCCATTGGTATACATACTGTTTGTATAATTTCTACATGGTATCAGAGCGTAGGAAATCACTGTAGTGGAGAAGAAATTGAGTTTGAGCTGAACAACATTCGAATTTGAAAAAATATTCTTGGTGTGACAGACGGATCAAGATGGCTTTCAATGGTTTAAGATTTGAATATGCACTCGAGCACAGTTCTAATTATATTGCATGGAAAGTCAAAATGGAGGCAGTTCTGGAGGACAACGGGTTGAAATAATTCATTGATAATGATATTCCCAAGCCCGCAACAGCAGACACCACTCTCCTTAATGCTTGGCAAAAGAAGGTTGAAAAGGCGAGGAGGGTCTTATTAGAGGGAGTATGAGATCACATTGTCTCGAGTCTCCATGGCAAGGAAACTCCATATGCAATGTGGAAGGCCTTGACAGATCTATTTCAGAGAAGTAGTGACCACAGAAAATTGGCACTGAAGGACAAACTCAGGAAAATCAAAATTGAGAAAGGCGAAACTATTATGAATACTTGACCAAGTTCATCCAATGTCGAGATGAGCTTGGAAGTGTTGGGATTACTGTAGCAGATGATGACTTGGTGAGCCTAGCACTTTTGGGCCTTCCCAAGAGCTGGCATAGTTATCAGGACTCTGTCAGTGGGAGGGAGAAGCTCCCAGATTGGGAGCGAGTTTGGTCGGATTTGGTACAAGAAGAATTCAGGCGGAATAACAGGGATGGATCCTCATCTAAAACAGATGACGGGGAAAATTGTGCCTTGGCTGGTAAGGCAAAGAAGGGGAAGTGAAAGAAATCTTATTCCAAATTTGAGACCAAAAAAGAATGCAAGAACCGTGACATGTCCAGAGTGAAATGTTTTCACTGTCACGAGCATGGACATTATGCCACTAATTGTCCATAGAAGAAGAACAACAAAAATAAGGCTTCATGATTTGCAGCGGGTGATGCTTTGGCTTCATAATTCGAATTGGACTTCTCACTCATCGCATACATGGTGTCTAGTGCAATGGGATCAATGTGGTACTTGGATAGTGGTGCATCTTTCCACATGACGGGAGACAAAGAAATCTTTAGTAGCTTGGAGGAGAAGGATCTTCAGATGCACATAGAGATGGGTGATGACAAGAGGTATAACGCTACTGGGATTGGTACAGTTACCTTCTAGAGGCAGTCAGGTAAACCTTTCTTATTAAAAGATGTCATCCATGTACCAGGCTTGAAAAAGAATTTAGTTTCAGTTTCTATGTTGGAGGATAGAGGATATGATATGGTTTTTAGTGAAGGGAAAGCTTTCCTTCGTCACAAAGCCATAAGACAAGTTAAGAAGATTGGGGTTAGTGTAAAGAATCTCTACAAACTTGATGTAGATGGTTGTGCAACATTGATGGGTGAAGCAGACAGAGTGGTGAGTTGGGATGAGGGTGAGTTATGACATAGGATATTGGGCCATCTACACCATGATGCTTTGAATGTCATGCAACAGGATTTCTACAGGGCTTCCAAAGGGTACTCTTGCACAGATAGACACATGCAAGGGATGTACCATGGGGAAGTATACAAAGGCCACTTTTCACCAGAAGGAGAACCGAGCAGCGGAAATCCTTAAGAGAGTTCACTCAGATGTGTGTGGACCATTCTCTATAGCTTCTACAACAAAGCACAAGTATCATGTGATTTTTGTTGATGATTTTTCTAGAAAGTGTTGGATCTACTTCATGCAGAATAAAGATCAGACATTCTCAAAATTTTGTGAGTTCAGAGCACTGGTTGAGAAAGACACAGGGAAGCATGTGAAGGCTCTAAGGAGCGATAATGGTGGTGAGTACATCTCCAATGAATTCAAGAAATTCTATGCCAAAGAAGGAATTTAGAGAAAGTTGATTGTGCCTCATAACCCACAACAGAATTGGGTTTCTAAAATAAATAATAGAACAATTGTGGGTGCGCCATGAGCGATGTTACATGATCAGGGCCTATTGTTGCATCTGTGAACAGAGGTATGCAACACAACGATATTTTTGCAGAACCGTACTCCTCATTCGATAATTGGCATGAGTACACTAGATGAGGTTTTTTCTGGTAAGAAACCTGATGTTTCATATTTTAAAATTTTTGGCTCATCTGTCTATTGCCATGTGACCAAAGATTCCAGAAAGAAGCTAGAACCAACAACAGAGATTGGGATATTTGTGGGGTACATTGATACTTCCCACAACTATCGTGTGTATTTTCTGAACAGCAGGATGAAAGTTGTCAGACAGGATGTAAAATTTGATGAGGAGAAATCCATGCGATTGTTCCTTGAGAGGGAGCTTCATTTACATGCATATGAGGAACTATTCGAACGCAGTTAACCAACTTAGTCAAGCTATGGTTAAGCCGACCAATCTCTTTTGGAAGGTGGGGAAGCATGTCTTGAGAAATACCAGGGGAACTACAGAGTATGGATTATGGTACAGACAGACAGAGGGAGTGAAGCTTCAAGGCTTCACCGATGCAGATTGGGCAAGCAGTCCATCAGATAGGAAGAGCACATCAGGAGGGATCTTTAGCATATCATCGACAATAGTTTCTTGGTACAACACGAAGCAGAGATCAGTTGCACTCAGTTCAGTCGAGGCATAGTACATGACAGCTAGTGAGGTTGCATGTGAGGCCATCTGGATGAGGAAGATACTTGTTGGTTTGTTCGGTTATCAAATGGATCCGACGATGATACATTTTGATAACCAGAGTTGCATATAACTCTCGGTTAATCCAGTATTCCATGATAGGTCCAAGCACATTGAAATCTGGTACCACCATCTCAGAGATTGTGTTTAGAGATGCATTATGTTACTTCAATACATTCCCACAGAGGATCAGGATGCAGATATTCTAACGAAGGCGCTCTCCAAGAGAAAATTCAAATACCATAGAGGCGGGATCGGGGTAGCTAATAATCCCTTTCTTGTTGAGAGGGAGTGTTGAAATTCAACAAGAAAATGCAACACGCACACTAGTGTGGGATCACAGGTCGCATAGTGATGGGTCCTAGCGATACATTAGTGTGCAAGCCAATTTATTAAATAAATTGGAAATGTGTCTAATTTAATTTTCCCTTTATTAAATTGGACAATAAATTGTAATCTTATCGCATAACCACTTGTAATAGTTAACTGAGTGTGATAGACTCAGTTAGCTCATGAACTTCGAGTTGAGGGTGGTTAGTGAGGCATGCAGAGTGATTCTATTTGTTTTAGAGTCCAAGTTGCAGTTAGTGTATTAGTTTAATGCATGAGAAATCAGTTAACTCAATTAAGTGAGTTAAAGTCGGTCTAACTAGTTGTAACTGATTGTTGCACTAGTGAGAGGTCAAGTGAATTAAATTAGATTTAATTCACATGCAGTGATTTGTCAAGTGACTGATGATTTACTATTAATAGCTGCATCCATGTCAGTTCTGATGAAGACCTAATTGAGACAACAACTAAAGGGATGTTAATTATCAATTGTATTATTAGTAAACTACCTAGATGCAGTTAACCCACCATAGGATTTCCCATGAGGATTGTGCAGTCAAGGAAGGATGAAATCTCCAAATAATAGGGATTTAATTCTAATAGGATTGTGCAAGCAAGGTAGGCTAAGCAGAGGCGGGAAATTGGCTAAGTGTTGGTCAATTTTGTCCGGATCAGTGTGAGACAATTGGTAGAGTGCATCAAACTCTTGTGAGAAGAGTGCATTGTATTGTTTCATGATTCCTTGGTTCACTATACAATAGAGATAGAGGGGTTTTGAGCAGCAAGCTTTCCCCAAGAAAAATATCTGTGTTGTGGATTGATTTGCTTCTTTCTTTTACTTGGTGTGATTGTGTGATCGTGTTTAATTTATGCAAATTAATTGTTAGAAGGATTCAATATCTTGCTTTAGAACATTGCATGGTTAGATTGTCTCCATTGGTATACATAATGTTTGTATAATTTCTACACTAACATGCCCCTCTCCTTCAAAAAAGCGTTGTCCTCAACGCTTGAGTAGTTACAGATGCTTAGGTATAAAATTCTAATCCTCCCATGTGGAATCTTCAGTGGGTAAGTTCTTCCACTTGATGAGATACTCTGAAATTGATCGATTTCGTAGCTGTCGAGTTCTTGTTTTCGTGACTGCTTCATGTTCCAATATGATTTTCCCTTCCTCATCAAGTTTTGGCAATATTGTTTGAACCAGAAGTTTGTCACCTATAACCTTATTTAAGCATGAAACATGGAAAACTGGGTGCACTTGGGAAGATGCAGGAAGCTCCAATTTGTATGCCATAGATTGAATCTTTTGCAACACCTTGTAAGGCCCATAGTACTTTGGTGATAATTTATTATCCTTCTTAGCTTGATTGAGGGACATTTGTTTGTATGGTTGTAGCCATAAAAATACCCAGTCGCATACATCAAAACTTCTCTCGCTACAATGTTGATCTACCTGTTATTTCATTCGATTTTGTGCCAAATTTAGGTTATCCTTTAAGAGTTGGAGAACTTTTTGTTGATGCTTAATGTGATATTCCACTACTTGAACCTTAGAATTTTCTCTTGAATATGATGTGATGAATGGCGGATGATATCCATAAAGTGCCATAAATGAGGTCATTTTTGCTTCAGTGTGGAAGGAAGTGTTATACCACTATTCAGCCAGAGGTAACCAATTGACCCTTTGTGTTTGTTTATTAGATACAAAGCAAGAAATATATCCTTCCAAAAATTTGTTCACTATCTCAGTTTGCTCATCGGATTGAGGATGATAAGATGAGCCATGAGCTAGTTGAGTACCTAAACAAGAAAATAATTTCATCCAAAATTTTCTAGTGAAAATGGGATCTCTATCGCTTACAATAATCTTTGGGTTTCCATGTAGCTTTTGATTTTTTTCCATAAATGCAGTAGCAATTGTATTCGCTTTAAATGGATGAGATAATGCACAAAAGTGTGCATACTTGGTAAGTCTATCAACTACCACCATGATGACACTCTTTCTTTCGGACTTAGGTAATCCTGCGATAAAATCCATTAAAACCTCCTCCCAACGTTGACTTGGAAAGGCTAAAGGTTGTAGCAGACCCGGGGTCTTAATTGTCTCAACTTTATTTTGCTGGAAAACCAAACAATCCACCACAAAATTTTGAATATCAGATTTAAGGCCATCCCAAAAAAATTCTTTCTTCACCTTGTGGTAAGTTTTTAAAAATCCTGAGTGTCCTCCTAAGGGAGAGGTGTGCAATTCCAAAAGAATATTTTGTTTTAGTTGGGAATTCTTACAAAGATATAAGCGATATTTGTACCATAAGGAATGATTTTTCCAACTAAATGTATCATATTTACTCAGATCTTGCTGTAACTTTTGAATGAGTGTCCATACTTCTTCATTATTCTTCCATTCCTCCCTTGCTCCAGTTATCCAATATGGTTGGATAATATAAATGGAACAAAGCAATGCTTCCACATCCTCATCCTTTCTTGAGAATGCATCCACAACAACATTTAGCTTCCCTTTTTTGTAGATGATTTCAAAGTGATAACCCAACATCTTTGTGACCCATTTTTGCTGTTCTTCTGAAGATAATCTTTGTTCCAAAAAGTATTTAAGACTATCATGATCATTTTTTACCTTGAAGTGTCTTCCTATTAGGCAAATTCACCATTTCTTTAGTGCATGTAGTATTACCAACATTTCCTTCTCATAAATAGCTTTCTGTAAATACTTCCCTTTGATTGGACGACTTTAAAAAACAATGGGTCTTCCTTCTTGCATTAAAACAACACCAATTCCATTTTCCGAGGCATCACATTCCACAATAAAGGTTTTTGTGAAGTCTGGCGTAGCTAAGACTGGTGCTTGGCACATTGCCTCTTTAAGATGTTCAAAGGCCTTAGTTACTTCAGGAGTCCATGAAAATGCATCTATCTTAAATAATGTTGTTATAGGTGCTGCTATTCTCCCATAATTCTTAACAAACTTGCGATAATACCCTATTAACTCGAGAAATCCTCACAACTACTTTATGGTTGTGGGGACTTTCCATTCCTTAATGGCTTTAATTTTGTTAGGGTCTACCTTAACACCCTTCTAAGATACAATATGAAAAAGATATTCCACCTCTTGTACTCCAAATAAACATTTGGAGGTTTTTGCATATAATTGTTTCTCCTCCAATAGTTTGAGCACCCTGTCAACATGTTGAACTTGATCCTTCCAAGACCTATTGTAGATTAGTATAGCATCAAAAAATACTAACACAAATTTTCTAAGGAATGGTTTGAAAATGGAATTCATCAACCCTTGAAATGTAGAAGGTGCATTGGTAAGGCAAAAAGGCATGACCAAAAATTCATAATGACCCTCATGAGTTTGAAATGTTATTTTCATAATGTCTTCAATCTTCATTCTAATTTGATGATATCCTAAACGAAGATCCAACTTGGTGAAATAAATTGCTCCATGTAATTCATCCAATAGTTCATCAATCACAAGAATGGGAAATTTATCTTTAATAGTGAGCTTATTGATCTCCCTATAATCTGGACACATGTGCCAGATCCATCCTTCTTGTGCACCAATACTACTGGAGCAGAGAAAGAACTTTGACTAGGTTGAATTATACCAGCCTCTATCATTTTTGCAATCATACGTTCAATTTCGCTCTTCTGGACATAAGGATATCTGTAAGGCTTGATGTTTGTTGGAACACTTCCTGGAATCAAATTAATAGCATGATCATGATCACAAATAGGTGGGAGTCCTTTCGGAGTTTCAAACACCTTGGAATGATTGTCCAAGACTTTTTGGAGATCTGGAGAAATATATGATTTTGATGTTGGAACTTCTAGTGAGCATAATTGTGCAATTACGCCTCATTATTCTTTCTTTAGAAGATTTGTCATGAAATTAGAGCTTATATATTTCCTGACTTCCCTGTGATACACTATAATTCAAATTCCTTTCCTCCCAAAAAACATTTCAATAAAAGTGCTTGAAAATTGAAAGCTACCATCCCCAAAGATTGTAACCACTATACTCCTAGTACAACAACAACACCACCCATTGGAATGGAAAGCCTTGGAATATTAAATACATATTCCCCCATGGTTAGCTTGGTATTATTACACTTTCCATAGAAATTTATAGTTCCTCCATTTTACACCATCACTTGACACTTTGGCGTTGGGTATAGGAAGCAATTCAATTCCTTGGCTACCTTACAATGAATAAAATTATTGGTACTACCCGAATCAATAAGCATTATTAAATTTTTCTTCTTGATATGTCCTTCTATCTTGAGAGTTTGAGGAGTGGGAATTCCTGCCAATGCGTTACAGGATATGGTCAGATTCATTTCTTCTTCCTCTAGAGTTGGTTCATGTTGTATATCCTCTTATTTTGAAGTTTCTTGTTCCTTTTCTTCCTCCTCTTCATAATCTATGTAAAATGATTTCTTCTCAACACACTTATGACCTTTAGTGTAATTGCTATGACAACTATATCAAAGTCCTTTTACTCTTTTTTCTTCCAATTGTTGTGGTGTCAAACTTGTAGGTTGTGGAAGTCTAGGAGTAGCAACACTTCCATCTTTATAGTTGTGAGTGGTAGTCTTCCTTGTCGCCATAATTTTGCTTTCAATTTTTCTTGCCAACCTGAATGCCTTCTCCAATGTATCAGGTTCCCAAAGGCGAACCTCATGTTGGATGTTATCCTTTAGAGTCCCTATGAAGACATCAATCCTATGTTCCTCTCGAATATTATTTACCCTTATCTTCAATTTTTGGAAGTCCTCAATGTGCTCCATCATTGAACCCTTTTGTTTAAGATTTATCAATTGGCTAAAGAAGGTGTTTCTCTTTGTATCCTCATAATGTGCTATCATTTCCTCTGTAAAATTTGAGCAAGTGACCAGTGGTTTACGAGAACAAAGCCATCGATACCATACAAGCTGATTTTGTTCTAAATATAAAGTTGCAATGCGTATCTTTTGTGTGTTTTGCGTATTATGGAGCTCAAAGTATTACTCCATTTGTAGTATATTCCAAGTTATCAGATCCTTGTCATAAAACTTCCTCATATCTATCTTTGGAATATGGTGGGTCTTAAATCTAACATTAGAGTCTATGAAATCGTGATTAACATTTATTTTGTTCTCATCATGAGTTTCCTCTGCTACCTTTTCATGATTAGGAAGCTTTTCTTGTAACAACTTTGCCAAACATTATTTCAAACCTTCCATGTCTTTCTTCAAATCTTCTATGTTGCTTTCTATACCATCGATCTTAGCTTCCATGCCATCCATCTTAGCTTCCATGCCATTTTTTGTTACTCTTTGCGAGAGCGAAATTTGTTACACTTGGTCTTGTAATTTTGATATATCATGTTGCACTTCTTCCTCTTCATGAGTTATAGTAGAGAATTTTGAGGGCTTAATGGGTGCTGAATTCGTTTTAGGGGCCATTTTAGAAACCAATACTAATATCTATGCTTTAATATGCCCTTGGAATAACTTCAAACTGATTTTTCAAACAAGACTTATGCAATTAAAAAAAAAATACACACCTTTTTTCTTGCTTTTGAGGTGCCCGATATTGAAACCGACGTGTCTCTGTAATTTCGGATCCCCGAGATTTTATCTTCGGTCCTTTAGCATCCCTCTGAATCTTCTTTCCAATGCCATAGGTATGACCTGATTTGGATTCTTCAAAGCAAATTCGTGTCCAATATCCATAATGACCTAATTATGAATTGGCTCAGTAGAGCAAATTTTTATGGTGTGCCATGTGTCATTGTTTCCTCCTTCGACTCTAAAATCGATACATAGGAAACTACATTCTGTGTGATTTCGACCACTTTTTACAGAATTCCAATCTGATGCCTAGAGAGAGAGTTATGACGATTTTCCTAAGGTCACCTCTTTGAGATGAATTCGGAACCTGCAAAAACCCTAACTTCCATAGATCATATCTCCTAAAATATTGTGAACCAAGATCTGAAAATTTTCCATGAAGTTCCTCTGGATTTTGCCGCAAATGGGTATTATTTTTAGCTTCTGAACCTTTGTAGAAATTTTTTTTATAGCGAAAATTCCGCGATGGCCCGTTTGAAGCAATGAAACCCTAAAATCCAAAGCTCTGATACCAAATGTTATGAAACCTACTCACAAAATAGAAGAAAAGAGAGATCAAAGACTTAGAAATCAACCTCTTCAAGGGGGGAACCTCCTCTACATTACATAAATGAACAATTCTTGGATGATACAAATGACAAAACCTCCTTTCTATATATAGGAGTCCATGGAGTCACAATATAATCCTAACCGACCAACAATAATAATGTAAGGGTACAACAATAACAATAAGGGGGCTATACTAACAAAAATAAGGGACTACACTAGTAATATAGGGCCCTAACAGAAAATAGGGCTAAGGATGCTACTCTAGGTATGATCTTAGAGCAAAGTGTCGTAGTTGATGAGACGAGACCCATAAGAAAGAAGTTAATGGAGACCTTCCACACATACACGAGTACATGGCAAAGATACTGACATGTTCAAAGAATAGGCGAACACATTAAATAATTCCAATCTTTGATGGAATGTTGCACAAATTATAAGAAAAGCATTGGCCCTATCAATTCACATTAAATTAGGACATGATTTTATCGAAGTCTAATTTATGCATGGATAGTCTAATGAACAACCAAAAAAGCTTCCCTATTAACCAAATGTTTCCCATGTTTTTTAGGAATTTGAATTCCAATATCACACTATTATACCCAGGCATCCATTTATTGAGCAACCTTACATTGATATTGTCATGTCGTTAAAAAATAACGAAATTGAAGATGAATTGTTATAGTATATTTTACCATATTCATAGTAAGATGCATGATTTGGCCTGATGACATCATCCCTCTTACTTTTGCAGAAATTCTATCTCTAAAGAACTATTCAAAAAGAAAAAATTGAGTTCATATATATACCCTTTGTTTGACATAATGCATACATACATGATTCTTATTCAAAGAAAACATGCATATATGCTAGTTGAAAATCCTTTTAATTATATTTCTAATTACTTAGAAAGATAAATAGAAGAATGTTCATTTAATTGTCAATCTAGGGTTCATATGGAACTTATGAACTATCGTTTTCGTTTGTCATTAAATATATTATTGTTACATGCAAGCCATGTGACCAACATCACTAAAAAAAGGCAAAGTTCCAAATGCTTTTAGTTCTTTCTTCCTAAACCACTTCCTTAAGCACTCCTCAATTGAAGACCAAACCATCCCACACGTTTCAACAACCAATCATCTTATCTACATCCATAATTGGCATGCTTAAGGACACTTGATCTTTAAATGACCAATGCCTTCCTTTGCTTCCTTACATAAATAACAATAACTTGGTCCAAGCAAAGTCTTATTTTTGAGAGAAAATCATAAAAATAACTTGTTTTTTAGATGTTTTTATTTTCCAAATTTCAGAACATAGTCATTGTTGCCCAAGTATATATTGAATGTACAATGATTTCTAACTTTAGAAGCATACTTGTATGTACAATGATTTCTAACTTTATAATTGGTTCTATGGGCCATCTCATCTCATGATGAGTGTTTTTTGTAATTTTTTTTTTTTTTTGAGTTGTAGTTTCACAACAACAATAATAAAATAATTTAATTTTGAAGTTACATTGAAGTTATGCACCAAATTGGTGTATGAAACCTATTGTTTATGGAGGTATATATGCTCAAGGCAATTGATCATTAAATGACCAATGTTTTTCTTTGCTTCCTTACATAAATGACAATAACTTGGTCAATTTTTACCTTTTTCTAGAATCAAGTTCCAAATAAAGAATCTATTTTTGAGAGGTAATAATAAAAAGAATTTGTTTTATCTTCCAAATTTTGTAACGTATATTGTATGTTCAATGATTTCTTGAGTTGTAGTTTTACAAGAATATCTTCAATGATTTCTTGAGTTGTAGTTTTACAAGAATATGTTCAATGATTTCTTGAGTTGTAGTTTTACAAGAATATGTTCAATGATTTCTTGAGTTGTAGTTTCACAAGAACAATAATAATAAAATAATTTAATTTTAAAGTTACATTAAAGCTATACACCAAATTGGTGTATGAGACCTATTGTTTATGGAGGTATATATGCTCAAGGCAATTACTAATTAAATGACCAATGTTTTTCTTTGCTTCTTTACATAAATGACAATAAGTTGGTCCACTTTTACCTTTTTCTGGAATCAAGTTCCAAATAAAGAATCTATTTTTGAGAGATAATAATAAAAAGAGTTTGTTTTATTTTCCAAATTTTGTAATATATTGTATGTTCAATGATTTCTAACTTTAAAAACTGTTCTATGGACCATCTCATCTCATGATGAGTGCTTGTTAGCTTTATGTAATTTTTTTTTTTTTGTTGAGTAAGATTTAGTTTCACAACAACAATAAAAATAATTATATTTTAATCTCAAGATCAGGGCTAAGCTAGACACCAAATTAGTGTATATGACCCATTATCTATTAATCATATTCTAATCTTAAGGTCATGGCTAATCTAAACACTAAATTGGTGTACAAAACTTATTGTCCTCCTCAAAAGAAAACGCATGTTTTGAACCTATAAATATTTAAAAAGGGACAATATTATGAAGAAATCTTTCGGTAATAATCACATTACAATGAACAAAGTCAATATTTTTAATCAATATGGCTATAAAAAAAAACATATATTTTCAACCAATAAACCCACTTAAACTATATATCAATTAATTTATTACAACTAACATTTATACATCTAAATTACTTAAAAATTTCCCTATAATAAATCTAATTTTTTTATTATAGAAAATTTTAAATAATAATAAAATTAACAAAACTCTAACACCCTAAATGTAAAAATTATAAAATCACATTAAAATAAAAAAACACCCTACAAAATCACATTAAAAATGGGTAAAAAAACACATACAATTTAAATTTGAAGGCATTAAATACAACCATTTTATTAATCTAAAAATAAAAAGTGTAATAAGAATGAATAAAATTAAACATTAATTTAATATTAATAATAATGATAAATTAACATTTAACCTCCATGTTTGAGGCACCTAGGTTGTTTTGATTGGATGGATATTGTAGAAGTATTAAGATAGATGAATGAAAGTGATGTCCAAGTTTATTAACAAAGGGACACAAACAAAGGGACGAGTGGGACAGCCCTTCTACACTTGCGGCAAGGAAAAAGGAAAAAACATGGAAAAATCACCATTCAAACACGGCAAAGAAAGTGCAAGGGAAATACATCCATTGTTTGTGTCTATATATTTATGTAAATGCGATCTTTTTAATTGATTAGAGCAGCAGACACAGGATTATGTGGAGGACGGACTGACATAATTGAAAAAGGCCGAGGCCATACCTTCTTTGAACTGGAAGAAAGATTAGTTGGGTTTGTGCAAGCCCAGGATATTATGTAATACAGTCAAAGGCATACTTCTGAATGGTTTCTGGGAATGGTCCTCAGCATAGGTAGTAGCAATCTATCTGCCTAGTCTACTTCATGGAAGGTTGCAGCGCAAGGATGTGAAAAATGGGTTTTTAGCGTTGACGAAGCAAGCGTGTTGGCAATTGGGTGGTTGAGTTGATCTCAACACATATTTTGGGTTTGCTTCATTCTTCCTCGTTGATCTGGTGGGATACTCGGCTTATGATTCTTTTGTATGGATAGCCATGGGCACTGTACACCAGGTTTTCACATACTCCTATTCTTTCGTCCTGGTGTCTTTTTTGCTTTATTTGCCCCGTTTGAATAAATTTATGGCAAACACCTACCTGCAACCAATACCCATTTTTCATATTTCAAAAATGAAATGGAAAATAGGTGATGAAGCCCACAATTCTTAATACTGCGAATACGTTACCATTTGTTTGAAGGCTTCTATTGTGTTTGTGCGTGATGACTTCTTGTGGACTGAACTCATGACCTCTCTCTGGCAAATATTATTTCGAACAACCATTTACCAAGTGCATTTCATTGAAACAGGGAACCATCGTAGGATGCTCAAATGAGGAAAGTAGTCTGTCTGACAAGAAATGGATTAGGATATATGTGGGACTGATTTTTTTTGCATGAAGGATCGTAAAAAATGTGCCTCTCTTGCACCAATGTTGATAAAGCGATAACCATGTTGATTGATGGTTTTTTGTCTGAGAAATTTGACAATTTTATTGCTTTTGTTTTTGGCACACGCCCTGCAAATTTAAAAAAATCACAAATTTGGAATGGGTGTATCAGTTTAATTGAAAACTGTGGTTTCATTTAACTGTCGTAGTCCAAAAAAATTACTGTTAGGAGTGTAACTAACTCCACTTTTAGACTAATGTTTCATCGCATATTATGTTTGTGTTATTTCCTTCCGTTGGTCAACATCGTGCAAATTATTTAAGAAACTAGCAAATTTTCAGTCAATCCTCTCAAAATCCAATGTAAGATGGCATCCTATAGCATTTGGAAATCAGAAAATGCCATGGGAACTTATGTTTGCAGTTTCAAACAAATTGATGCAGCATGTCATGCTTCATATGTTCCTTAGCCCAGTTCACAAAGCGGCTCTGTCTTTGACTATGTTCTGGGATGAGGTGTGTTCTATGAGTTTATCAAAATGGGAAATTGCCACGGAGATCAATCACGATCATCATAAAACATACAGTAACTTCTCAAAGTTTCCAACATAATGGTCATTCTATTAGTATTTACGGTTACACCAAGCACGTTTTTAAGTTTTTCAAATTTGTCTCTACTCAAAGCTTCGTGGGCTGTGTGTACATCATTCCTTATAAACTCTAGATCCTCTTCTCAGCTTTCTAGTGCCCAAGTTTTGGATAAGTAATAAGCCAAGAGACAATACTCACATGATAGCTTAAGTCTGTTATGGTAGTTATCGAATACATAAAGCTGCCAACTATTTGTCTATACGAAGTTTAATTTACATGCTTCAAGTGTTCCCCTGTAGTCAACTTAGGTCCATCTAATTGTCATTTTGCCAAACTTCAATGCCAATACACTAGTGCAAAAGGCCAAGGTCAGTATTATTAAATGCTCTACCTAGATGTGCTTTAATCTATTCCATCAATTCATTTTTGGTACTTATAATTAGCAAATCATCAAACTAAATTTATTAGGTCATCACCTTTAACCTCCACATACAAGTTGGATCAGAGGGACTCTGCTTGAAACTTGTAGCACAGGATGCTCATCGATCATGAAAATAGCATGCTTTAGGGGCCTGCTTCAAGGCACAATGCAGTTTTACTAACATGCAAACCATATGTTCTTTTTTGTTCATGGGAAAGCTTTGTGGCCATTGCTTACACACTTCTTCAAACACATCTCCATTAAGAAAATCATTTTCAACGTCCATCCGAGATACCTTCTAGCCACACTGAGTAGCAATATTTAAGACTGTTCTCACAGTAATCATCTTCACTGAAGGAGAAAACGTTTCTTCAGTCAATTCATTCTTTTTGTACAAAGCCCTTCACAACCAATCTGCTCAGTTCTTGCTTGTCAATACTCACATCATCCTTATACTTGGTCCTATAAAAACTACTTACAGCCTATTGCTTCTTTCCCTTGAGGTAATTTAGAACTTCCAACTGTTGTTCTTTGATTCATTCTTTCTTTCTACCGGTTTCTCCATGTCTCCCCTGGTTTCATATTTTTAACAGCATTTGTTGGTCTCCTATTCATCAACACAACTGTATGAACTGTTTCTGCCTAAAAAGTGTTAGCGAGACCTTTCTCTTTTAGCATGTTCCTTGCATTCTGACTCCATATGCCTTACAATATCTGTAAAAGCATTAACAGTGGCTTGTCGGGTTGGTGAAAGGAGGGAGTTGTAATTACCTCCAGCAGGGTTCCAAGTCACATCAATGACACTTGTGCTTTTGCTTGTGTGCTGTGCATTTGTACTTGTTGGGGCCAGGGGCAAGTTCTGGGTGACCTTGGCAGAATAGATACCCCCTGCTTGTTGCTTCTTACCCGGAGGACTCCAATTTAACTGCTGTCAGCTGGCTAGAATACTAGTAAACTCCCTCAGATTGGAGATGGACAAGATGTCTTTGTCAGGAAAATTGGATTACCTTAAAAAATAAAATACAACATCTGTATAAGCTTGTGGATACGTTCCACCATTATCTATATTCAGTTTCTTCAATTATTTCAACTATTGCTCGAAAAGTTTTGGACACCTCAAAAGATTCTGTTTTTTTTTTTCTCTTTCTTTTATAAATTCTCTAAAAAAAGATACCCAAATTTTCTGAGTACAGTCCTCCATAAAAATCAGGAAATACCTGTAGCCTCCAAGGATAATGGATAGGACTGATGACAAAGATCACCATCCACTAACTCTAAAAGTTTGTTTTTCCTACCAAGATGCCACGTTATCAAATTTCTTTCTATGCTGTTTATCAATAAGAAAAGCTTCACAGGCACCTTCTGCTCTCTGAATGTTTGGCAAGACATACACCATTATGTGCTTATTGAGGAAACCAAGGAAAAATGATACAAATGGCCATACCTCCCATGCCAAAGTATATCTCCAACATTTCCAGCTACGATCAATGCTTGATATTTAGCTGCACTGGCAACAGACCTATATAGGTCATCTTCCTCGAAACTAACTGTAATACTGATACAGAACAGTTTTCTTTGTCTCAGATAACACAATGGCATTGAACTGAACTTTCAAATTCTGCATAGCTATTTGACATACTGAAAGTAAGCTTCTCTTTAGATTGGAAACACATAAAACACTACTAGTACATTGCATCTTACTTTTTGGCATTTTCATTGGGATTGAGTAAACTCCTTGCACCTTTTGTGTACTGTCATCTTCAAGTGCCATAACTAATTCTCTGCAGCTGTTTTTGTTGAGATCTGTGAACCACTTTATTGTGAGTCATATACTTTGGCATGTAAGGGTGCATATAACCAAAATAGCACCAAGTGCATTCCACCTCTGAACCAAAAATACATCAACAAACAGGTTCTGGATGGCCTATAGCATCCTAAAAAACTCACGCTACAACAAAAACATACATATCATCAAAATCATTGCCTATATTGGGATCTTTCTTATCAATATCACCCCCTAAGCATTAAAATAAGATAGAATAAGCTTAACATGTCAAGTCAAGATTTTGTTTGAGTGATGAGTACATTTTTACTAGGGTTATGACAAAAGAGTTCAACAATCAATGTCACTAACATCAAGGTACATAGAGGGCTTGGTGCCCTTGATTAAATGCTAATTCCATACTCTTGTACATGACAAAATCCAATGGAAACGTTGCATTCCCCTCAATCCCCGAATCCTAATAATTGCAAGTCTGTTGGATTTTGAGTGAGATCTAAAATTCTACTTTCTTCATATGAAATTCTATGAATTTAGAGCCACCCCCAAACATTCTGAAACAATTAATGGTAATGTTAAAAATTTAAGAGCCCTTTACTTTAAGAATTTAACATTACCATTAATTGTGTAGCTATTAGCAATAGTAGGGCCGTAGGCTTGAATATTAGACTGCCCCACTAAAAATTATTGTTTTTTATTCTTTATTTTTTTGAATTTGCGTTTAGAGCGCCCTTTGTTGCATTGTACAGAATTGGTTTATTTAATGAAAAAATGTGATGTTCCAAATGGGGAAAAATAGGCTCAGTAGGGAATATCTTAAGATATTCCACTATGGATTCAGAGCAGTATGGAAACACACCAGCAATTCTAAACCAGAGATAGAGTGGTAGGGCATTTACTGATCATATCACCTCTAAAGAGAGGGTGAAAACCAGAGGCTTCTTGGCCCATTCCAGACTCTGTCTATAGAAGACTGATGAAACACAACAAGTGTGGGAATGACACACTCTTCTTGGAGTTTACTGCCCTTGGGAACCTTAGATCTATAGATCTAAAGAATGGATCCAAAAGAGAAGCAAAAACCAAACAAGTAAGAAGTGGGAAATTCCATTCTTAGGAAAATCTGCAATAGGCTCAAGGAAAACGCTATATAAGAAAGCTAGTGTAAAAATAACGCAGACCAGAGCTGGGTTCCCTTAGTTTAGGCTTTGTGGGACCTCCATGCAGAGTTTCAGCAAAAACAAATGGGTTTAGAGGGCTTAAACAGATCTCCCACAATCAACACTAGCTGAAAATCAGCTAAAGGAGAGGGCTAAGTTAATAGAGAAACCCTCCTTCAGGAATTGCGTAGTTTCTGCTGGGAGTCATTGGAAATCAGCCATTAAACTCATATTACAATATGGCAACAAGAAATCAGATCCATAATGAAGTTTCTTTGTAGAAGCATTGAATTTACATGGAGCAAGAGCAAGAATTCTTCAGAAATTAAGCAATAATACATGTAAAAGCTGCAGAAAAGACTTGACAGCGTCCTATATGAGGAGCTTCAGCTACTGTAGGTTAAAACTCAGATCTACAACTGATCAATGGCTGAAACATCAGATCCATACCAGATCTGGAAACTACTCAACCTTTTTAACAAGATCCCCTTGGGGTTTTATCAAAATAATGCATAATAAAGTGTAGATCTAGCTTTTTGTACAATGAACTGCAGAAAACTTCAGGGATTTCTGAAGATGATTTTCATTACAATATATATCAGATCTAAATAAGAATAGATCAGTAAGCTACTTTACAAATCTTCAAAGTGAGAGGCAAGCCTCAATCACCAGAAATCAAGTACAATGAGGAATATGAGCAACTAGTACATGAAAATAACGCAGTTCTCTAGAGAAACAACGCAGTAGCTTGAATGAAATGTTACAGCAGATAAGAATTACAGCTTTGAAAGTAAAATGAGAGTGGGATCCTCTTCCGAGTGGTCACAAGACACCCTCCTTGAGAGAAATCTCCTCTAACAACTAGATCTTTGCAGATCTAGTTCACCCACTTGCTGCAACTCACAGCAGTTGCAAAACTCTCAACAGGACCAGTGTTGCTATAGAGATGAAGCTTGACCATAATGCCGGATAGTGGAGAGATGCATCACAATCTCCTCCATAGAGCTACTCCATGGAAGGAGAGAGGATTCCTAAACAGGAAATCCTCTTCCCTTAGGCTAAACAGCCAAGAGACTAGAGTTGCTGCAACAACCTCTAAAATTCTTCAACAACCTTTGCTTGCTGCCTCTCCTTCTTTTTATAACATGAGGGCTTGCCAAAACCCTAAACCACCTTCTTCAACTTATCCTTTTTCACACAAGAGATCCTCTTCTAGAAGTATGTTGTGCTTGATGGATAAGCTTCCCTCCAATCTGCACTGTAGGTGGGGCCAAGATTGACTCATTCAAATGAATTTCCCCTTTTCACACTTAGGGGTGTTTAATATAATGGCCCAGATTTATCTCCTTTCAAATTGGGCATGTATTTATTCTTAACTTAGGGGTTTAATAAACCTCCTTCCCATACTTTTATTCATGAATAAAGCAAACTGAAAATAAAATGCAATATTCCCATGCGCTGCAAAAATTGGGAATATTACAGTCTCCCCTGGCAAAATGTTGCTTGCCCTCAAGCAACTCTTATTGTAAATGCAAGCCATCTATTCCCTCCACGCATCCACATAAGAAAGGCTTCCTCCATTTGCTGCCATAGGTTATGTATGTTTGGTTCCAAATTTGTCTTCTACCAATGCATGAGATGACTTCCAACTGTGAGTTTAGATGTCCTCTCCTTACCATGAAGTACAAGATGACAAATACATGATGTCCAACATCATCACAAACACATGTGAAACATAAAGTAAGGTAGCTCTTGCCATAAAGGAAGAGCTTCATCATGCAGAGCATTCCTCCATCCCATGTTTGTGAATTTGAATAAGCATTGCTATGCCTCCATTCTTAGCCCTGTTGGCCTTGTTGGATCCAAACTCCATCAGTTCAGCGTTATGCAAAGAAGAAGGAAAGGAGTAATATGGGTAAACAAAAGATGTCAAACCATATTCTCCCAAAATCAACCACCGGAGCAAGGCCCTTTGCTGCCATCCTCCATCTCCTCCATGTAAGATGGTCAAGCCATGCTTCCCAAAGATGATGTGCATGCCTTTCTTTGCTGCAATTTATCTTTGATACATAAGGCATGAATCAGAAAATTATGAGCCATGGGGTATTCACCATACTCATTCAAAACACCAAAGCAACAAGTGATCTTGCTGCCCTCTTTCCTCCTTATGTGCATCATGAAACCAAACCATGCTAATGGACATATGATATGTCACATCAACCCAATACAAGTACCTTCATCAATGCACATCTTGAGATAATCATGCCAAATTTTTCACTATGCAAAACACATAGACATAGGAGATGTCATGTGGTGGCCATACCTTCTCAAGTGAAACAAAATTGTACATGCCTTTGTTAGACTCCGTCTTGTCAGTCTACTGTCAGAGGCAAACTCACCAAGGTTCAATAAGTTTCTTATTTCAAGAGTTTCATCATTATTAATAATCAAGGACGACTCTTCTCCAAAACCCTGTTTTGGAGAAGAGAATGTCAGATTAGTAGTTTGTAATAATGTGTTGGAGTATAATTGGCAAAGAATATTGCAAAGAGGATTTCATCAGATGGTGGCGGTGCACTCATCATTGATTATGGACAAATATGGAATCATCATTGATTATGGACAAATATGGAAGGCGCCCACTTCTAATGATTGCTGCAGGAGGAATGTGCATAAGCTGCTTCATTATTGGATCATTTTACATACAGGGACATTTTGATGGGTCTTCTCTTCTACTGCTTGCAAGAAAATTATCATTAATTGGCCTTTTGGGTTATATTGCAACATTTTCAATGGGCATGGGTGGAATTCCATGGGTCATAATGTCTGAGATATTTCCTTTGAATATGAAGCGTATTGTTGGCAGTTTGGTGTCACAGTCTCCACAGTGTCTCGGCATCTCAGGTTACTCACATCTCTGTGGAAAGGTTACTTGCTCTCTGTGGATGATCTCATTATATATGGGTCTCAGTGCTTTGCATTTAGCTCAGTGAAACATCATCTATGGCTCGCACATTTTACTATATCATGGCATCTATGGTACTCTCATTTCTCTGTATCATGGCTCTCGCTTTCCATTGTCTCTTGGCATCTCAGTGGTATCACAGTTATGTTTGGCGCTTGGCATCTCAATGGTATGATCACAGCCACAGTATATTGGTTCAGAGTCTCAACTCTGGTATTCATATGGTCTTGATGGGCAGTCTCTCGATTGGGCGTATACTCTCTGCAATTTGATACACAATATGTTGTCTCTGCGTTATGGTCACAGTGATAGAGGTCTCAATGTTGTTCTGCGATAGGTGTATTGTTTCTACAGATCTATGCTAGCAGCTATATTCATATATGCATATAGAATAATTTCTATGGTCATTTGCACTTATTGAGGATTCAAAGGCAGTGATAAAGAAAGAAAATGGCAATGTTTCCACTTCCAGCAGTGTCACAACTGATTTTGATGTGCATGCAAGTGACATTGATGATCACTTGCCAAATTCTGTTGAGCATTATGTCCTGATGATTCAACAATTGCAATGATTGTTGAAATGGAATTCTCGAGGGCAAGAGCAGAAGAAGCCCTTAGAAATGTTCACTTAAATCGTGTTGAGCTGGCTATGGAGTGGTTGTTTACTCGTGCAGAGGAGCGAATTATTGAGGCAACCTTTGTCATGGTTGAGGTCGATATACCCTTAAATTTGCATGATTGATGGTGTGCGCTACCCACTCGAACTGCGCGCTACCCATTGGGCAGAGGCGTGCTACGCATTGGAATTTTTGCACAGACCTTGCTTGATGCTGAGATGGTCTTTGAAAATATCACTGGGGACAACATATGTGTATCTGATCTGTCCACAGTGGCCCAGATTTTATTTGATGTAATCTATGTTGAAGAAGCCACTGTATCTCCAACCGCGCAGAATTCGATCTTGCGAAGAATTCCTTTGAAATCATTTAATCGGTCATTATGGCTGGTGGTGCGTGCTATATTTATTCTTCGAGGTCTTTGTTTTATGTTGAAGATCGACACATCTGCTGCTACAATTTGGCGACCTTATGCTTTATTTGCCTTGCAAGCAGAACACTCATAATGTGCATTGATGATGATTTTACTCACGGGTTTAGTCTCAATGATCCTGATGCAGACTCTGAGAAATGACTATGCAAAGTATGCTCACGAAGAAGATGATTTGGGTAGCAACAGCTGGCTCATGAATATGGCCCAAGAGCGCTATTCAAACGGAGCCAAAATACTTTAAATTGGAACGAAGATATACATCACAGAAAAAGACATAGGATTCGATTCCTATTTCAAGACTTCAGTTAATGATTCAAAGGGATCTACGCTCCAGCATTTATCTCTTAATTGGCCATCAGAGGAATTCAAGGGAAACGATGCTCTGTTTTTAGAAAAAATGGTTTTTCATCGACCTGTAGGGGAAAGGTTCTTGGTCTATTTACTGTATGTAAAAATGATTTTGTTTCAAATAGTAACGTGGCTTGATTTTTCAATGCGCTTGTCAAAAAGGCGACCTCCACATTCCACGTGCCATTTTGGTCTAACAGCAAAAGGAAATGGAAAGTATAACGTGGCAGTCCAGGTCGAAAACAAAAATTAGAACGAAGACATCGATCCTGAGCAGAAAAATAGGGACAGATTGCCTATCCTAGTCTTCAGTTATGGTTTGGAGGGTTCACACTACAGCTTCCGCCTTTGTATTGGTCACAGATATGTATGCACTGATCTTTTACTATTTTTCATAGTGCCTGTTGAAACAGTTCCATCTTTTCATGGATCGGTTTTCTTTTGAGCTGTAGATGGTATTAAAAAACATTTGTAAAGAGTGGGGGAGAGTTCTGAGAGGTGTGCGTGGAGAAAAACAGAGCTTCCATTGTACAGTTTTGACAGAGATTTTAATAAAAAATGCAGCTCTGACCCCTGAGATTCCTGTGGTATGAAATTTAACATTTGTCTCATCCTTTGTTTCATATGTAGCCTGTTGTGTTTCCATTTCATTTCATTTCTAAATGAATACTTTTAAGTGAGAAAGGCAGAATTCAATTTATTTTCTCTGTCTTGAGGAAGTGTTCATATTTAATGTTTTCTTCTGTTTGACAAGGATTCATCTTCTATGCCCTTGTCAACCTCGCAACGATCTTTCACTCTATATAATTTCAAACATGATGTTAAATTTCTTGCTTATCTTGCCTCAGGAGATAATCTGTGTTTTTTATTATATTTCCCTGTTCAAGCTGTTCTTAATCCCATGCTTCCCAGAAAACCCCATCATTTATTAAAAACCCTTTTCATATCAATTTACTAGCCTAAAATCAATATCAGTGTTTCATTTAGGTCATCTCAGATCCTATTGGATATCTTTCACTGAGTTTGACCCGGAGAGAGCCCTCTCCTGTCCTCGTAGGGCTAGCTACGAGGCTAAGGTTGGTTTGATGTTGCCTCGAGTTTCGCCTTCTTCAGCCTGAGGCATATTCGAGCGCTAACAGTACTTATAAGAAAAAATAAGGCCACAACTGTCTCCAACAAGAACACATAAAGAAGAAGGTTTATAGGTTGGAGGAAGGGTGGATTTTATCAGGGATAGGTGCCCTAACCAAGGCCAAGTTCTTCAAAAAATACAAATCACATTTTAAGGAATTGGAAGAGAAGTTTGTAGAGAATAGATGTACGATTCAGTTTGAGTCTTGTGATAACATTATGTGCTTGATGGTGTAAGGGTCACCTTTGTCTAAAAGACCAAAAAGGGAGGTTGATACAACAATAGTTAGAGGGATTGTTTGGAGGGTCATTAGGCATAGTGTACGAGTGTTCCTTAGCAAGTAGCTCCTGGAATTGAATGTGCAGTAGCATAGGGGGTGTCTCCATAAGTAAGGGAAACGTTCATATTGCTAGTTGGTTCATAAGTGCGGTAGGGATAGCTAAGGAGCAACCTCACCCTTGGGTAGTGTTTTCTTCCTTTAAGTGGACAAAAAATAGAAGCAACCTCTCGGAGAAGTTGATACAATGATTAAGCAATGGGATAAGGGCTAGAAGAGTGCCCTAACTGTTCTTCTATAAGCACATAATTCAAGGGCAAGAGGGAAAAAACAGAGAGTTGCAGATTTCCTCTTATATGATGGCTTGAAGGGTGTCCTAGGATATGACTCCAAGGAAATGGGAAAATCCCCATCTATTGCAAAAGGGATTTCCTGTCCCGAAGAAAAAAATTATAATAGAAAAATCATGAAAAGAAAAGGCTCAAATCTCGCTTCCAGACTGGTGACATGGTACAAGGCCACATAGACCACTGTTATTGGTTGAAATAACACATTATAAGCATGATGTTAGAATCTAAAATATCTAGGACATGTGGCACTCCATGATAAAAACACATGGTGTGTGGATTTGAGTTTTTCAGGTGGTCAAGTGGGCCGAAAATAGGTGAAATGTGGCACCACTAAGAGATTGACATGTGCCAATTGGTACAAGTGGTAGACAATTGGCATGCTCAAACAAGGAGGTGATGCAGGAATGACATGAGGGAGAAAATATCAGAAAATCCCCAAATCTGGAGAACTAAAGCTCATCACCAACCTGAGATTGACAAATTTACATGATGTAACCTATGAAATCGTAAATGGAGAAATCATAGTAACAATAAAGTAACCTATGTAAAAATAAAGTCGGATTCATCCTAGGAGTGGTAAATGGAGAAATCATAGTGAACAACAGGAAACATGCAGAGTTTCTTAGAATCAAATAGATTTAAAAACACATACAAAAAACCTAGATAATAATCATGAACAAGATTAATATTGCATTATGAACTGTAAATCAACTTACAAAATGTGACATTACAAACCTGGTCAAGTGCACAAGCAAAAATATCTTGGACATGACTCTGGTTGACAAGTTGTATTGCTCATGATGCAAGAGGATTTGTACCTGCACTGCTAAGTCAATCAAAATCCATCATTATCTATACAATAAATACAAGTAATTGATGTAGTATTTTTTACTCTAAGATGCATTCTTATGATAATGTTAGAACATATGTTGAAAATGTCAAAAAATACCTTTATAAGGTCCTCTTCATTTCAAGAACAATTTATTGGGGTCGCATGAACTAGGAACAAGCCTCCCACGATCTGAAAGAGTAGCAACTAAGTCAAAAGTGACTTTTTGTTGTTACTTTGGATCGAGGGAGGTTTGCTCGAAGATTAAATTGCTTCAATAAATTATTCTCTACTAAGTAGGGCCAAACATGTGAAGGTGGAAGCTCTTATGGCCCCTCCCCGCCCCTCACATCACTCTCAATTCCCCAATACCCAATCTATATTTCATTTTTTACTTTCATGAGCATAAAAAAAATATTCAATAACTAATAAAAAAACAATTGAAACAAAATTACGCAAGGAAACATTGAAATTAGTGCTTGACATAAAAATAGTATGATAAATGAGTTTTTTATATAACGAAAAAAACGTTCCAAGTATGGTAACGTTCGTCTTATAATAATGCAATATTTTACATTATCAAATTTTCTTTTTCTTCTTCCTATTTCTAAAGCTCCTAATTACATCATCAATATCATCATTCTCTACTCCTGTTTCGTGCCTTTTGACTTGCACTACTGACCTAGTTGTGTAGTCACGATGTCTGGTCTCATCTAGTGACAGGGCATCGCCTACAAAAAAAGATAATATTAAATTTTAATTGTCAGTTTTTGAATATCATTGAACTAGTTCAGTAATATTAGTAAAAAAATTGCAATGAGATTATTTACCTGGTGCACCAGTTTTCGCCATTGGGATTGTTCCCCTGTCTTCCTCTCTAGTGGTAAGATCCTTAAGGGAAACATTCTCTGTCATTTAAAAAAAAAACTTTATAAGGACAAACATCAAGGTATAATTATAAAAAATTATAAGTGGAAATTAATTAATGTCACGGCCCTCACTGATAGTGGCATTTTTGGCCCGGTCCCCACTACAATGATCAGGTTGCATGTGAGGAACATCTACATTTGGCTCTACAATTGGGTTATTTGCTTCGTTGGAAGTGCTGCTCCCCTGATTTAAACAAAGTTGTTTGACATTAAATTTATGGACGAAAACAAGCATATTGAAAGGTTAACTTTTTAACTTATCAGGCATTCTGGATCTTGGGACCTGCCCCAAGCTTCTGCGACATTCAACTACGGCTTGATAGAAAAAATGGAAAGTGATATTTTTATCTTCCTCTGTAGTTTTTATTCCTAAGTCATCACCCTACATTACATATGATTGTGTATTTTTAATGTTATTTGATAGGATTACAAAAACATTGGAAGGTGATACAATTAATTATAAGATGTTTAGCTACTTACAATTCTTGCGGCTAATTTCAAGTAGCCGCCCTAGCCTAGCTTGTGACGGCCATTTTTTTCAATCCTAGCTTTGGTTGCCTTCAAGATGTCATACAACCTATCATCAAAAGATTGAAGTCAGATATGATGTAGCACACTTTTATTTTAGACATAGAGAAAATTAAAGCTATTGAATTAAAGTTGTAATTTACCTTGTGGGTCCAGTTGGCATTTTTCCTTCTTTCTTTGCCCTTTTCTCTTTTCCGTCATGGATGAGTGCTCTCCACTCACTCTCTGGAACTATGAGAGGATGCTCGTATCTAGGGTTAAATTGCAATTGCGTCCTATAGGTGTCCCTGGTATATTTCAAATATTTGCCAGCTACCCGAGCCACTGCTGTTCTGTCAAATGTGCCTACCCCAAAAAGGGCTTATAGATAATCTAGAAGTTCTTTTTTCAGGTTGGAATTCTGGGAATTCCACCTTGTGCGTATGGTTGGGCCAAAATTTACCAACGCATGGCTCTCCAAAAACCTATAGAACTCATTGTTTCCTACACAGAAAAAAAATATATTATCATTAATTTAAAAATAAAAATCATGATAAATATGTTTTAGATAGAGTACATGAAATAGTTAAAATATTAAAATTTACCTGGGAGTTGTACATGATTTATAGGGACACCTTCATCATTCACCAACAATGTGCCATTAATGGTCCCTGTGGAGTTGACACGTGTAGCTCCAGGAAACGCAATAATGTAGTTGGCCATATCAGCCTCATCATTGCCAACACATTCAGCGGTTGGCTGGGTGTCTGCTTGGGCAGGGTGTGTTTCTTGGTTGGCACCTAAAGGAGTAGAAGGTGTACGAGAGGGTTGTTGGGAAATATCTTGCCCTTGTGTCCCACTACCACCAACACCGGGTTCAGCAAGTGCCAGAAAATGCTACATACAAAAGAACTTTTTGTTAGTTTAGTCAATGTAAAAATTAAAAATCAAATTATCACAATTCATCTCATGCAGAACAAAAAAAATATCCTTTTGACTTTTTATTATTACCTGATATGTTTCTAGCTGGCTCATAAGTTGTTTTATCCTCTCTTATGTTTCAGGTGTTTGAGGCGCGTCTATCAAAGTATTAAATTCCGACCTTGCATCTCGTGCCTTTTTTCGCAACAAGAGCACTGGAGATAGGGATGAAGAAATCTCTTCCTCAAAGAGGGAATCATCAGGCGTACCATGGCTAGGTGTCTGCATATTTGAAAAAAATTAATATTATTTCAATTATGTAAATAAATAAAATACCTAAAGATAGAGCAATGCTGGCACTTTACATGTTCTTCCGCTGGCCTCTTTCCGCGATCATCCCGTCTCGGGGTTGTTCCTGCACTGCTCTGATCAGTCTGCCACATTGCAATAAAATTATAAATGTAAAAAGTTGAAAACAATATCTAACTTGAAAACACAAAATGAAAACTGAAATAATTTCTAATAAGACACCGGAAGACAGAGTTAGAGTTTCAAATATGCCTTGCATTGAATTCAGTCCTGGAAACATGTCATTGCACATTAAGGCACCCAAACAAGAGATGAGTTGACAATGAGACTAAACTGGGTTATTTGTAGTGAAATTTTAAAATCTCAAAAGGTATATTAATTATCGAAACAAATCAGCTTCATAATTAACCTCTTGAAAGATGAAATCAAGAGTCATATTACCATATTAAATATGGATTCATGTTAATGGAATATGATCCAAGTTTGGAGTTACACCTTTATATGACATGATATCAAATATTTGGTGGTTCTAATAACTCCATTATTCTCGCTAAGACCTGCCTCTCTTCTTGTTTAACATTATTTTCCCATTAGACCTATCTTAATACGTTTTTTGTTCTCCTGTGTTGTAACTCCATGTAGAGATAATTATTTGGTATCTATTAATTACCTTTGCTCGGGGATTCTTTAGTGTGCAATGATGCCTAAGGTTCACACAACATTTGAGCTTCAAGAAATAAATGAGATAGAGGTTTGAGCTTGATGTAGTAAAGAATCCTCTTGGAAAACCTAGTGGATGTCAACCTCTATATAAATATTGATACATTAGAGCCACAACATAAAACACATGCAGATTGGGAAGGAGGAAAAACCAAGACCTTATATGAAGAAAAATCTATATATGACCCTATATTAAAGACTGAATACTTGGCTGACTACTGTTTGGTAGGGAACTTATACTTGAGAAAGAAAAAATCTCCATTTTAGGAGTTGTATTAGCTGATCTGGATGACTGTGGTGAAAATTATATGTATGAAGTCTCTAAAAAAAGGAAGAGTAGGTTTCACTTAAGTATTTGATGAGAAAAATTAAATATGAGAATAGAATTCGAACTTTGAAGAGAAAAGTGGAATGAATTGTGATTCTGGACCATCGCCTAATGTCTTAGAATTATTTGTTGAGGGCTAGAAATGAAGACTTGGTAAGGAGACATAATATTTAAAATAAAAAGTCAAATGTTAGAGGATTCATGTAGCATATATGTAAACTAAACATAGGAGGGACAAGAGGCAATTGAAGAAGATTCAAGGCACAAGATCAGAAATCAACATCCTAAGGAAAACGTGATGGAGTTAGGGCTTCAAAATTTTGGTTTTTTTTGGAGTCATTTCGCACACCCCTATTTGTGTGAGGACACACAATGAAGTCGGGTTTGGGGGATTTAAATCTTATAAAATGTCTCAATTTTTTTATTTAATACCCTCACCACTCCCCTATTTTACCAATTTTGAAGGATATGCCTAGTATTTCCATGCTCTTTTGATGTAATCTGGAGGATTTGAGTACAATTTTCTTATTGTTCGAAATGTGGTAGGTACATATTTAATTTGGATCAAAATGCCTCATTTACTATATTTTTATAGTTTAAAACTTTTACAAGTCACTTACCTAAGTAGGTGTAGCTCTTGTACTCATTTTGGTGTTCCTTAACTTTTCATGGGATTGATGCACATGTTACGAGATTCTTGCACTAGTTACAGAATTTGTGCACCATAGTCAAGGCACAAGACTATTGGTTATTGGAGATATATAAAGGGGATCGTGGCCAAATGGATGATTGAATATTTGTGAATATATCTATGAAATGAGATTGAAGGAATGTGTGCACCTACCCCACCCCTGCAGTCAACATAGTAGCCTGAGGAGGAAGTAATTTTTTTCCAAAGAAACCCTCACACAATGGACCAAATATTTTTAGATAGATAATGGTTGTACCAGATTAATCACTAGAGGGATGTTGTTTCCTGTTTTTCTTTATATTTGATTGGCTTCATTTTGGCAAGATTTGTAATGTAATCAAATTTTGTAACATGATTTAAAGCTTAGAGATAGGTTAGTGATGTTATGGTATGGTTGAATTGTTATTTCGAAGTCTGGTATCACTTTTTCTCAGTTTGGTATGAGTCACTAAGCTCATCATGTATTGACATACTGAAATTCATTAATACATAAGTTAAATGCTAGGTTCTTCTCTATTATTGTCATTTTTTATGTGATGATCTATTGTGTTCTGTAATCTAATATTGGTTTAAGAGGGGTGCAAGATGGCTGGTCAAGGCCCAACAAACCAAGCTTGACATTCCTCCATTAGAATAGTATCATGTGGTTTTTTAATCCCATATCTAGTGTGATTTTCTTATGGTGTGTTTTATATACATGAAATCTAGTTTAGTTGTCTTTAAACTCTATATTTTTATATATATTTCCTTTATACCTTGGTTTTATGTTATTTGAAGTTAAGATCTAAAAGGAGAATCACCATAAGTGAATGAAATAGTTTAGTTTATTTCATATAAACTAGGTTGCACAAATCGAATCTCTAGCACAGTTATATTTCGTATATGGTTAGTGGTAAATATAGGTTTAATGTCAGTTTGTTTTCTAGGTATTTCTAATTAACAAAGTTAAAATAGGTGGCTAATGACATATAAACCCATTTTCTTTAGGCATATAATGAGATCATATGATGGGATATGTGATCCAATCATGTATGAGAGTGAGTCAAGGCATATTGCAGGAGTGGAGCCAGAACCAACTGCCCACCTTAGATTACCATAAAACCAGTGTTTTGTCGATAGAATGATATTCCAACAATACGAGACATGTGAGGAATCCAAAGCAGCATTACACAACCACATAATAAATTCCCTATTTTTCATATTTTTAACACAAATTACTTGTTTCCAAAGTCCTTTGATGGATAATTCTCGCTAGAAATTTTTTAAGAGGAGAGCCATATTAAAAGTCACGGAGTCTTTATTCTCCCAACCACCAAGGGCAGTAGGAGGATTAATCAAATACTTGCTAACCAAATGGATTTTCCTTTATATACTTGTGCAACCCAAAAAAATTGAGAAATAATGGTTTGTAATCTGTTGATAACACCCTTGAGTAACTTGAAGATGCACATCGAGTAGATGGGGATGCTATGAAGGATGGATTTTATCAAAACAAGTCTACCCCCAAGAGATATCCACTTTTTTATCTAGTGTTTGAGCCCCTTCTCAATTTTATAAATGAGCCAACCCCAATCACAGATTTTGTAACCATTCAGTTTCAATATAAACCCCAGGTATTGAAACCCTCCATCCATATTAACAAGAAATTGGAAATTTTTATAACATTCAAGACATTACAGCTGAAGGATTGGTTTATGCTTACCATTTTGGCGGTCGAACCAATGGGTCCCCTGCTAAACCCCCGAACCTGCTAAACCCTTGAACAAATGAACAGTTGATCGGTTGAACAAATAGTCAAACTCTCAGCGTCGTTGTAGAGATAATGAAATCGATTAGGTGAGAATCGAACTCTCATCATTGTTGCAGAGATAATGAAATCAATTCTATAAGAATTTTTTTTAAAAGGGTGCATGGGTAATGAAATGGATTGGTTTGGTGTTACATCCACTAGATATATGGTACATTCCTTCGATATTAGTATATAAGGATAAGTATTTTCATACCATTCCTCTTGTGTTTTTGAATATGTGTTTTATCAATATGATTTACAATTGATCCCTCTAGGTTGAAACGTTAACCCCTTCTTTACTACACATTGTAACTTGCACATGAACTTGTACCTTTCATGCACACCCTGAAATTGTGACATCCCCTCGCTTGAGGTTTTTATGTAACTAACTGTATATATGTGTTTTAATTTTTATAATTTTTAAAGTTTGAAAGACATATGGAGAATTTAATTGTTAGTACTTATAGTAAGGCCATTATTTATTGGTTTGAAATAATAAACAACATGCAAAAAACCCACATAACTAGTAAATTATTTAAAGAAAATAATTCCTATATATTAAATTATAAAGTTATAACATATCAACTCATACTCGAACATAACATCTGTATCAATATTCTTCTTCTGTATCTTCTTGATCTTCATCCAACTGATCGACATCTATACCAACATCTGATTCAGAAATGGTGTTGAATGATCGACCATGTCATCATCATCATCAATAATGTCATTTTCAATAATATCCTTATTGACATCACCATCAATAATTGTTGCCTCATCTCCTATGCCTGGTTCATCTTCTAATATATCTTCTTCGTCTGTCAATGCATCTTCCTATTCATCTGCCACTAAATCATCTTCTTCTTGATCAATATCATCTTCTTCCTCTATAGTATACTCTACTGGCCTTCCTCTTTGGTCATATCTAATAGCAAATGACCATTCGTTCTCACCTAGGACCTCTGAGTAAAAGACTTGTTCGGATTGGCTTGGAAAAACATAGCGATATTTTCCTGCTCCAAACTACGATGTTTTAACCATTGGAAATCCATTTTCATGTTGAATAAGTGTTCTATCATCACCACGTACATTGATTCATAGCCTATACCATTTGACGTCGAACAAAACTATTTTGAAGGAATTAAAGTCACACTCAACTATATCATCTAAAAACCCATAATATATATTTTCAAATTATCGAGGATGTTTGTCACTCCTGGAGGAAACATTAGTGACCTGGAGTACTGCAGCTATCCCACTATCAGAATTTTTCCTATTATCATCAAACCGCTTAACGCAAAATTTACGACCATTGCACCACATAGCCTTGTGGTGTTTCAACTGCAATATGCCAAACATGAAAAAGATTCATTCTCAATTAATAATTAATCATATAATTTACACAGCATGAAAATTATCTGAAAAATAAAACTTGTTGTCACATTATAAATATAGTATAAAATAAGTAATGAATAACATAGTTGAATTAATTGTTTACCTTTCTATCTCTCAAACCATATGCTAAATCTATTTCTCTGCCCGTAACGTTTCCATCTCCCCTACGATATGCTTCTCTAATCAATTCAGACAGTAGTTGCCATGATAACCTACCGTCGTTATGTTCTTTACATGTTTCAATCCATTCACTCATCCACTCAAGATTGTTTGCAATGTATAAAGTAGTGCCCCATAATCTTTAGCACCTGAATAAAAAAATAATAATTCACCAATATTAATAAATATTAATTAATTATAACCATGGTAAATTATATTAATTAATAAACTATGAAAGACTAAGATCTAAATGAATATAATGATCATATACATGATGTAAAAAAATGAAATATTATATGTATTATACATAATAAATCTTTTACCTCTCACTTTCTTCATTCTACCTTTTCCCAATAGGTGCTCCACTTCAAATTTTTTGATGGAGTTCACATCCCAAATGCAATCCACCGCCTTCATAGCTGGTGTAGATAATATAGGAAGAAAATGAATAATATACACCATGGATTGATATACCACATATCCCTCCGCCATAGAACCCTCAGTTCGTACTCTATGTCTAACCAAAGCCTTCAAGGATTTCAGGCACCTCTCAACCATC
Organism: Pinus albicaulis; assembly: GCA_034641835.2. NCBI lineage: Eukaryota > Viridiplantae > Streptophyta > Pinopsida > Pinales > Pinaceae > Pinus > Pinus albicaulis. The sequence goes on from CM076581.1 coordinate 920,361,772, forward strand.
CACATTGACCTTGTATGTACTGGTCCACACATTTCAATCTCCTCAACTTGGTGTATCTAGTAGTGTTCTTGTGCATTGAAAAATGTTGGAGGTAGATACTTTTGCATTTCACACATTAGCCAAGGAATTTCTCTCTTCCAATACTTTATTTCATCTTGATGGGTTTATTTCAATGACAACCATCTGCAAATCATTACACAAGGTTATTTCAATGAAACATAATATATATTTCATTACAAGTAAATTAATACATCATTTCATTAAGTACGAAAAGAAATTGTAGCAATTAGATTTATGTGTATAAATCAAAACTACTTACCTCATGTATTTAATAAGACCATAAATAACTTGTTTAACATTGTTGTCAATGTTGTTTGGGAGAGATATAGGTATAACATACGATAACAATAAAAAAAGAATTGTTATTGGTTTCCAAATTAAACAGAAAAAAGGAAAATTTAAAATATGTATTCAAGCAATAACATACAAAAACGTATACCCAAAAAATTACCTTAACAAAGGTATGCCAATCATATGTTTTCACCCCACTGAAGTCACCTTTCTTCATTAAGATATTATTTATGTTTGAAGAAAAACCTGTTGGAAATTTAATTCTTCTAACAACCTCTTTTACATCATTGCTTTGTTGTTTTGTTAATAACCATGGAATATTATTGTAATTTTGACCTCCATTGTTATTTGATTTGTTGATCACACTTTTCATTGCATGATTTTATTTCTCAATGTCAATAGAAATTTTTTCAATTTTATCTCTATCATGTGCACCATCTATGGTTCGCCATAACGTTTTTGTCACATTCTTCCCGACATGCACTACATTAAATAAATGAGATATTTTTAGGTCCTCATAGTAGGGAAACCTCACGAATTGAGAAGGATAACATTTCATTCCAAGTGGAAGTACAATATTAGTACCTTCACTATGACGATGACCTTGATATCAAAGAATAAAATAAATCAGAACAATATTAATTATAAAATACAATAAAATAAATTCATTAGTTAAAAAGAAAATTCCAAGCATTACATAAACAAATAATATATATATATATATACACACACACACACAAATTATGTACCAGCTGCTTGAAAATTATTAATTCTGTTATATTCCAACGTCCACAACTGAGGTGTCATTCTTCGTGGTTTTAATCTAGTTTCTTCTTTATCATTGAAAAGATGTTTTTCAGTAGTACGATACTTATGGTTTCTAGAGAGGAAGTGCCTAAACTCATCAAACACCATCTTTCTTAACTCTGGAGAATAACGATACTTCATCTTAGGGCCACAAACTGGACATGCAAATCTATCCTTTGTTTGAAGACCTACAATAGATGTATCAATAACAATTATACTATGAGATCATTTTTAAAACATTCAATATGGTATATATAATTTAGATAATTATGTATTATATTAAAGTGCAACGAAATATTACATACCACAAACATGTGTTACTCTTGGGGCATCATGAATTGTCCATACAAGCATTCCATGACATTGAAATCTCTTCTGCTTGATTGGTTTAGTGATGTCATACATAGTGATGTCATGCCATAATTGTATTAGCTCATCGATAAGAGGCTCAATATATACATTCATATCTTTGACCTGGTACTTACTTAATTATTCAAAATTACTGTACATAATAATTACTACCATGATATATGTATATATAAGTAAATAAATAAATAAAATATATATTTATGCAAACAATGAGAGAAATGAAAATGTTACATTCAAAAAAATAATGTATCAAATACCTGGAATAATCATAGTCAACATTATGTGCTCCCTCTTTATTGACATCCAAGGAGGAATGTTATTATTGATAACGAAAATAGGCCACACTGAGTAAGTAGATCTAAGCTCTCCGAATGGATTAACACCATCAGCTGCCAATGAAAGCCTGACATTACAAGGTTCATTTTTAAAATCTACATATTTTTCCTCGATTTCTCTAAATGCAGAACCATCTGCAGGCATTCGAAGAACACCATCTCCACTTCTATTCTTTGCATGGTAATCCATAAACTGTGCTATGTTGTTACACCTGAACATTCGCTACAAACGTGGAATTATGGGAATATGACAAAGAACCTTTTGAGGCACCTTTTTGGTTAGTTGATCTGTTCGATATCTACTGGTACCACATTTCAGACATTATGTTTTCAACGCATGTTCTCCATAATATATAATATGATCTTTAGGACATGCATCTATAGTGTTATATTCCATTCCAAAGTGTTTCATAATAGCATGTAGATCTCGATATGTTCGAGGTAAAGTATTTGGCGATGGTAACAAATATTCACCCAACAATCTACAACATAAACAAAAACTAGTTAATGTAAAGATTATTAATCATATATATATATATAAGTATTGAATTATTATTTTACACATTTATTACAACTAAAAAAAGGGAAAATAATCAAAATTTACATATATGTGATCATATATACATATTGCATACCTTAGGAGTTGTGTCATACATCTGTTTGAAAAAATATTCATAACCTTTAAGTTCACCAGCAACAATATAGCAGAGAGAAGAGTCGCATTTGAGTGTTCAAAAAGTAGTTCACTTGACCTTTTAATCAGAGGTACATTATAAATACTGTCACTGCTATCTCCACCATCATCATCTAACTCACCATACAAGTCTTGGAGCATTTGATTTGTCCCATCATTAATGTGAACTGTCTCATTACTGTCATCATGATCTACCTCCATGGGATCATTAAAATTACCTTCATCATTCACTTCATGTTCTTCACCTTGTACAAAATCATTTCCAATACTAATATTTGCTGCAATATTCTCTTGTATTGGTGCAACATCATCTAATCTACTACTATTTAGCTATGGAAGTTGGTTGATCTTCTGCCAAAAGCTGGGTGGAAACTGTGCCTTTATGAAAATTACAAGCATTAATCATTAAACATTAGTGCACATATAAAAAATATTAAAATAATATAAGATTTTACGATATAATAAAAATGAAGATAGATAATTAATTAGCATGGGATGATAGTCATTCGATCCACCATCAATCTGCCCATATTTCCTACAATGCATTGTTGTTGTCGCTATTAAAACTATAACATTATTTCTCAAACAACATTTTTTGCAAGGGCAATAAACTCTACCATCACCCCTTTCACCCTTTTGAATTTTTTTTCCACCTCTAATGTTTTCTTCCATTGATGCAAATTATCCTATAAAGAAAATAATAATTATATTTAGAAATTATCTCTCTCAATGGTGTAGAAAACCAAAAGACGTGTTGAACTCAATGGGAGCTCAATAAGCAAAAAGAAAATAAAAGTGGGCTTTTTACAAATTGTTTATATTTTTAATAAAATTGTGGGCTTTTTACTCCCAATAAAAAAGTTTATATCAATTTTATATTTAATATTGAATTAATAAATTGAATTATATTTAATATTGAATGAATAAAGTGTATGAATCAATTTTATATTTTATTTTACTCCCTTGTGATAGCCCATTTTATAATAAATTGAATGAATATTCTAATTCCAATTTAACATAAAGCTGACAATTTCAATACTCCCTTCGGAAGCCCTTTCTCTTTTTACTAGTTATAACACCAACCAACCCAGAATTTCAATTCTCGATGTGGAGCTTACATACATGGTTCAAACCATAACATAACTCATTTACACCTATAACTGCCCTTCTATTAAAGCCAAAATAGATCCCGTATCCAAGGTTTCTCTTTTAATTTACACTCACATGAACTTACCACTGTATATCAACAAACATTACATGGAACCTCCATGGCATTAATTTAAATGCCAACACCAACATAAATTAATATCCGGTCCACATTTCAATTATGGGACAATTCACGATCAAAAGTTTGAATCATAACTCAATGGTTGCCTTAGGTTCTCGCACCATAACCAACCAAGGTCGAATCAAAAGTTTGAATCATAAAGTTCGAATCAAAAGTTCTAGTCATAACCAACCATCGCAAGAGTGACACTTTGCTACCAACCATTGGAAGAGTGACATATCACCTAGTCGTCGCAAGAGCGACGCATCACCACCAACCGTCGCAAGAGAAACACTTTGCCACCAAATGTCGCAATATATACACATTCTTCTAAACGTCACAATAGTGATAGTTTCCTCCAAATGTCGCAATAGCAACACATTGTCTCTGTAACATCGCAATAACTACATACTTTAGAAATCCGTCACAAGAGAGATGCTATTTCTCAAACGTAGCAAGACCGACACTTGCCTCTAAGTGTCAGTATTGCGACATCTTCCTCTAAATGTCGGTATAGCGACGGTTTCAGGTGGGATTTGAAAAAGTTGAAAAAAATTGGAGAAATTTCCAACATTTGGTCAAAAGTGTTAGAACCAAGTGTCTAATTTCCGCCAAATGTACTAGTGATGGAAGTGTTGCTACTCCTAGATTTCCACAACCTACAAGGTTGACACCACAAAAATTGGAAGAAAAAATAGCAAAAGGGCTTTGCTACTATTGTGATAGAAAATACAATAAAGGTCATAAGTGTGCTGAGAAGAAATTATTTTACATAGATTGTGAAGAGGAAGAAGAAAATTAACAAGAAGAGGATATACACCAAGGACCAGTCCTAGAAGAGGAAGATATGTGTCCGACCATATCATTTAATGTATTGAAGGTTTCCCCCTCGAAGTGGCTTATTTTGAAGGCGTTGATATCTCTTTTCTTCTATTTTTGGAGCTGTTTCATCGAATAATAGCTAATATGGATGATAAATTAGTGGAATATCGCATCAAGCATCAACAAAAATTTCTCCAAATCTCAAAGGATAACCTAACTTTGTTGCAGAATCTAATGAAAAAACAGGAATATCAACATCACATCGAACGAATCTCCGAAGAATTCACAGAAACAAGAACTCAACAAGTACAATCAATTTCAGAGTATCTCAACAAGTGGAAGAAATTTTGTGTAGAAGATTCCAAATGGGAGGATGAGAATTTTATACAGAAGCATCAATAAATAATCAAGCATTGACGAAAACACTTATTTGTAGGAGAGGGGCATGTTAAGTCCCTATATTAATAGTGTAGTCCCTTATTATGTTAGTGTAGCCCCCCTTATTGTTATTGGTGCACCCCTGTAATGTAATATTCCTAATTAGTCCAAGCTAATAGGAATATTTCATTTTGTTTTGATTTTCTAAATTTATGAATAAAATGTAAAGGAGAACATGTAAACTCCTAAAAACATCAAAATAGATCAATGCCCAATGTGAACAGAGGAAAATCAGGGTTGTCTCAATAAAATACCCTTATAATGTGAAAAGGGGATCATCTTAGTAGCTAGATTTTACACTTATGGGTATGAACAAGGGAAAATGGATGAGGACATAGTCAAGTTTGACTAAGTCAACATGCATGTGTGAAGAAGAAGAGATCATAGATAAAACCAGTTCAGTGTGAACAAGGATTAGCATAAGCAGACATTTGTGAGTTGGATTGATTTCACTTGCAGGTGTGAATGGGTTTGAGCTATGAGACTGGGTCAACCTTGACCAGATCTACAGCGCAGTCTAGATTCAATGCACCTCATGGAGGGACAACGCAGTTATAGAAGGTGGCCCTCATGTGAAAGGAGATAATTCCTCAAGGTGGTTTATGGTTTTTCCAATTTTATCATCTTAAAAAAGGAAGGGGGAGGCTCAAGAGAAGGTTTTTCATGATATTATATTTTCAGAGCATATTGTCTGCTTAGACATATCCCATTCTCTTGGCTATTTAGCAGATAATTGTGAGGATTTCCTATTTAGGGATTCTCTCTCCTTCCATTGAGTAGCTCTTGGAGGGCATTGCACTTCTCTTCCACTATCAGGCATATGGCCAAGATCCATCTCCCTTAGACAACATAAATCTTAGTTTGATTTACTTGTTTGAATGAGCTGCAACATGTGGAGACCAGATATGCTCAGATCTAGCTTGTATTTGTGGCTCTTCTTAGTGAGTGTGTCATTTAACCTCCTGGAAGACTGCATATATTGTTTTAGCTTCAGATTTCAGATAGTTGCATGTCCCTAACTCACTTCTCAGCATCTACAGTGCATTTAGCTTCAAAAACTACGTCATTTTCTATAGTGCTACAATAACAAGGTTTGATCCCTTGCTTGTGAGCTTTTTCCTTGGAGGAACGACCAACCCTCCTCCTTCAAAAGAATTGTACATCATTATTCTTCTCTCTCATGTATTATTCGGATATTTTATTATAATTCCACATTAAACTATGTTTTCTAGATCCATATTATGCATATATTTCATTCTTACACTTGTACTTTCAGGAAACCCTTGCCGGGTTACCTTTCTGATGTGTAAAGGAGCTAGATCTCCATTTTTCTTCATGATCTAAGCAATAAAACTCCCTATCCGATGTTGGCATCCTATTGTAGTAGAAACCCTCTATAAATGACACTGTATATGCTTCACTAAAATTTTGTTTAGTAAAAGTCATGGGATTTCAACATTTTTAAGCCATGTCGGGAGTGGTAGATCTGTTTAACATAGGTAGCATAATTTTTTTGATGTAAGTCTCTTATGACCTAAGCTACGAAATCCCATCATCCTCTGCCCTTATTTTTACGTAAATCTCTGAATTTAACATTTTTAGGGCTAAAATAGCTGCTTTTCCCCATCTTTTGTGGGTAGAATGGATCATAGTTATTGTTGTTGTACATAAAATTTATTCTAAAGTGTTTCTTGACACATTCCATGGATGAATAGCTTGCTTCAGCTCCATCATTGTGTTTAAATATTGCTGCAGTCCATTATTGGGAATTTTCCAACCATTCTAAGTGTGAGAGGCTTGTTTATCTCACCTAGTTTGTGTGGTTTCTGATTTCCACTTGGATTTGGATCTTAGATTATAATATATAAGACATAAAAGGGATAATATTTTTTTTTGTAGCATACATTCCTGAAAAATGTGTTTTTCAGGCATGCCTTGCTAGCAATCCCAATTTGGGGATATTATAGTGGTATCGGAGCATAGTATTGGCTCAGCCTGTGAGTTCCAGCCATCAGAGGGAGCAAGATCAGAATGATGAAGAGGATGATATTGATCTCATCACTTTTCATATCCATGAAGGACATCCCAAGGATTTTAAGAAAATGAAGAGTTGCAGTGAAACTCCTAGTGCGTTTCAAGTAGAGGAAGAGCCATGCACTTCCTATTCTCATAGAGGAGAAGACAAGAGGCATAGAGGACACTTCGAATCTAAGATTCTAAGTGAAATAAAAGCTAAATCTAGAGCCCCCAAGGAGACTATAGCTTTACCTCATTTCATTCATCTAGAGGAAGAAGGATCTACATCTTTGCATGTTGTTGATCTAGAGCAATAGAGTTGCACTGCGATGTGCAAAGGTAGTGATGAAGAAAAGTGGACCCATTCCTTATGGGAGGATTCATGTGATAGCTTCATTAATGAAGCAAAGGAGGAAGAAATGGTAGATAGTAGACATCTTGAAGTGATAAACCCTTTCTCCTTTCTGGATGACACTTTCTCAATGAGCACTCCCCAGCTCAAAGAGAAACTTCTACCTCCAGCAGTTCTAAGGCCTCATTGGTTTTGGAAGACCATGCATGAGGAGGAGGTCTCATGAAGAGATCCCATGAAAGGTGCACTTCAACACTTCATGTAATGCAAATTTCTTCAATAGTATGAGGAGGCTCTTTCCTTCTCACACTTGGAACTTCGTGGATTCAAGGAGGGACAAATAGATGATGGAGGAAATATTCAGATGGATAACATCTCTCATGTGTGTGTTGGACACTTCTTGAGCCATAAACATCATGATGGGAGGTTTTTTCCTACCACCTATTTGGATCCTTATTGGGTCAAATTGATCCTTGAGAAGATTTCATTTCAACATCCCATGAGATGCAAGAGCAGAAATCTGATTTGGGATGATGGTAGCCTTCATGGGAGGAGTACCAAGATGGAAGATGGAAGGAGACATCCATAATGGGTTGAGTGGATGTGGGTGATGAGTAAGAAGTTTGAAATCTACTTTTAGATCTATGATACCGAGCAATAGGAGACTTGGCTTCACTGGTTACTTTTGAAAGAGTTTGGCCATCATCCTCTTTCTAAGGGTATGCAGATGAAAGATGTGTGGTAGGATACTTGCATCATTGAGTAGCAAAGAGTATGGGCACTTTTTTTTGACATAACATTCTTCATGTCAATCACCATGTTTTCACTACATGATTTGGATGATGGGAGTATGAGGAGGGAGCAAAATATTTTGTTGCTTGGGATGTTCTTGGGAGAGCAAGAGCTAATTTGCTCTCACACATTACATGACGTTGCAGGAGGAGGATATAGCATTATCCCCTTAGCCTTGGATGACATGTAAGTACTTCCACTCTGGAAGGAACTTCTTGTTTGCAGCAACATTATGGAAGATGTCTTTGATAATGAGAATGTCAAAGAAAGGAGTTATGTATTGACAAGAGCCTATTTACATAGGCCAAAAACGTTGTCACTCTGGAGCATGAACTTATGGATGGAGTGTCCCCATGATCATTCCACTCTTGGTGCACTTGATGGACAAGGAGGAGGTGAGAAATATGGAGTAATGGATGGAGACATCTATTGCTGTGATATGCTCTTCTTGGCTTGGATTTCCAAGTACATGAGGAAGGATCTTCATGCAACACATGATTTATTTCTCTTCATGAGAGTATATCATATCATTATGGAGAATTTTTTTCATGGACCTTATCGCACATGGTCAGGATCGTGTTGTTGCATTTAGTGATCTACATACTCTTACCATTTCTATGTAGTGCATTGCTCCACAAGAGGCCATGCTTTTCATTCAGATCCATGATCAGCAATGGGCTAGAATGTATGATGGAGATAGCCATCTCTTATATGGCCATGGGAAAGTGTTGTAGTAATTCATGTATGTTTATTTGTTGTAGCAGCCATATATTATTCTTTAGTAAACTAAATAACATACATAGACCACCATGTATCTAGCAACCACTTGCTTTGTCATATTCTGAAGCTACAATTGGAAAAACTACGTTGTAACTTCATGGGAGACTGTTGGTACCTTCCTGCATCATATGAAACCTTCAGTATTTCCTTTTTCTTGATTCTAATCATGGTTCCAATTTCTGATTTTGATCTTGCTTTTGTGAGGAGTATGATTGGAGAGGAAACACATTGGTTCAATGTGTTCTTTTGGGAAGAGGATTCCCACATTTTCTGCAGTACATATTCTAAGGGGAACATGGGAGGATTTGTGGCCACCATAGCCAAATATTTTCTTCTCTTGGAGGTGGGCCAAATTTCTGATGGGATGCCATATGATGATGCTCTTCTATCCATCACATGTGGAATGTTTTGGGCCAACTGGTTTTACAGCGTTGGAGGGAGGATATTTGGATATCTATTCTTCTTCTTGCCACCTGAGCAAAACCTATTTGCAACCCAAGATCAGTATGTACTCTACACTTTCCATGATTGGAGAGGAAGACAACATGGGGTAGGCCATCTTGTCTATCATGTTCATCTATTCAGCCCACCTTCTTTGTAGGAACATAAGGTGGAGGAGACATTTCATGAGTTGCCATGTTGTAGGGTGACTCATCTTGTATGGATGATTACTTGGGGAAAGAATTTTTCCCAATCCATTTTAGTTCTATCCTTGCAGTTGCTTGAGGAAAAGAAACATTTTTGGAGGGGGGGACTTTAATATTCCTATTTAGCCCAAGCTAATAGGAATATTTCATTTTGTTTTGATTTTCTAAATTTATGAATAAAATGTAAAGGAGAACATGTAAACTCCTAAAAACATCAAAATAAATCAATGCCCAATGTGAATAGAGGAAAATCAGGGTTGTCTCAATAAAATACCCTTATAATGTGAAAAGGGGATCATCTTAGTAGCTAGATTTTACACTTATGGGTGTGAACAAGGGAAAATGAATGAGGACATAGTCAATTTTGACTAAGTCAACATGCATGCATGAAGAAGAAGAGATCATCGATAAAACCAGTTCAGTGTGAACAAGGATCAGCATAGGCAGACATTTGTGAGCTGGATTGATTGCACTTGCAAGTGTGAATGGGTTTGAGCTATGAGACTGGGTCAACCTTGACCAAATCTACAGCACAGTCTAGATTCAATGCAGCTCATGGAGGAATAACGCAGTTCTAGAAGGAGGCCCTCGTGTGAAAGGAGATAATTCCTCAAGGTGGTTTATGGTTTTCCAAAGCTATCATCTTATAAAATGAAGGGGAAGTCTCAAGAGAAGGCTGCTCATGATATTATATTTTTCAGAGCATATTGTCTGCTAAGACATATCCTATTCTCTTAGCTATTTAGCAGAGAATTGTGAGGATTTCCTGTTTAGGGATTCTCTCTCCTTCCATTGAGTAGCTCTTGGAGGGCATTGAACTTGTCTTCCACTATCAGGCATATGTCCAATATCCCTCTCCCTTAGATAGCATAAATACTGCTATGATTTAATTTTTTTTTAGTGAGCTGCAGCAAGTCGAGACTAGATCTGCTCAGATATAGCTTGTATTGGTGGCTCTTCTCAGTGAGTGTGTCATTTAACCTCCTGGAAGAGTGCATCTATTGTTTGAGCTTCGGATTTCAGATCTTGAAATGTCTATAACTCACTTCTTAGCATCTGCAGCACATTTAGCTACAGAAACTGTGTCATTTTCTAGAGTGATGCAGTAGTAGGGTTTGATCCCTTGCTTATGAGCTTTTTCCTTGGAGGAAGGGCCAACCCTTCTCCCGGAAAAGAATTGTACATAATTCCTATTCTCTCTCATGTATTATTCAGATATTTTATTATAATTCTATAGTAAAATATGTTTTCTAGATCCATATTCTGCAGATCTGTCATTCTTACACTTGTACTTTCAGGAAACCCTTGCCGGGTTATCTTTTTGATGTGTAAAGGAGCTAGATCTCCATTTTTCTTCATGTTCTAAGCAATGAAACTCCATATCTGATGTTGGAATCCTATTGTAGTAGAAACCATCTGTAAATGACGTTGTACAAGCTTCAGTAAAATTCTTTTTAGTAAAAGTCATGGGATTTCAGCATTTTTAAGCCATATCAGGAGTGGTAGATCTGTTTAACATAGCTAGAGTCATTTGTTTGGGCTGAAATTTGATATGTAAGTCTCTTATAACATAATATATGGGATACCACCATCCTTTGCCCCTATTTTTATGCAAATATCTGAATTTAACGTTTTTAGGGTAAAATAATTGCTTTTCCCCATCTTTTGTGGGTAGAATGGATCATACTTCATGCTGTTGTACATAAAATTAATGATAAAGTGTTTCTTAACACATTCCATGGATAAATATATTTATGTAGCTCAAAAATTGTGATTACATATAGCTGCAGTCAATTATTGGGCATTTTATAGCCATTCTAGGCGTGAGAGGCTTGTTTATCTCACTTAGTTTGCTTGGTTTCTGATTTCCTCTTGGATTTGGATCTTATATTATTAGAGATAAGAGATACAAAGGCTAATATTTTTTTTTGTAGCATACATTCCTGAAAAATGTGTTTTTCGGGCATGCCTTGCTAGCAATCCCAATTTGGGGATATTACATGTAACCCCCATATTGTTATTATTGTGCCCTTACATTATTATTGTTAGGTCGGCTAGGATTACATTGTGGCCCCACTATGATTATATTGTGGCCCCATGGACTCCTATATATAGAAGAAGGTTTTGGTCATTTGTATCATCCAAGAATTATTCATTCATGTAATGTATTGGAGGTTGCCCGCTTGAAGTGGCTTATTTCTAAGGTGTTGATATCTCTTTTCTTCTCTTTTCGGAGTTGGTTTCACAACAAGACCTCCTAAATTTATATGAGGAGGTTACTTACCTAAAGGGCCATGGTGTCTTTTTGAGACATCTTATCTGCATGTGGAATTCCCTCCGATAGGCTTTCTGGGTTGGTCCTAACTAGTGGTACGCACCCACTGAGGGGACATATATTTCGTTATAGGGCTATTGAGGAGGGGTGGATTTTACCTCGTTCCCAGAGGTTCCAGTTTTCTATGCAACAACAAGTTAGTTGGTCTACTCATAGAGATACATTAGCACAGATATACTCTCTCCTTCAGATTTTCAAGTCTCTAGAGGTCAATTATGTATTGGTGCATTTGGTAGTGAGGAGGTGAGGTGCCTCCCACTTCTGATTTCAACCATTCTAGATAACACCAGTGACAGGAAAAGCATTAGTTTTTCACTTCTATATTATCTTCATTCTTTATTACAGGAGCCATGAGTTGTCAGGTGGTCTGTCATTTTTTTGTGGGAGGTTTCTACAACCTTAGATAGATGTCGTGCTCACGCACAAGGGAGGGTCAACTCCCTTTTTTCTCCAGAGCTTTTTTTCTTATTTTTTGAGAGGTTTCTAGAGACGAGGCCTACTTTTGTTTTGCAGCCCCATAGACTAATTTTGGAGGCACAAATGCACATGTAGGGAGAAATGATGCCCAAGAGGGGCGAGAATGAGTTTTCCGCAAGGATATCGCATGATGCACTAGAGTTGCTATCGAGTGTTGACAAGCATCCCTTCATCATGGTCCCATGTCCTTATGCTAGTTTTGATTGGTCCTAGGATTGTGGCTATAAGATCGAATATTTTTATAATTGGCAGGGTGAAGCGGTTGTCCCTTTTCATTTACCAAATGCACCTTGTGGTATGCTGCTCCTGGTAATAGATTCTGACTTTTTAGAGATGATGTTTGAATATTTTTTGCATCTCAACTCGATTCTAAATTTGCATGAATGTACAAATTTGAATACATTATAAATTTAATTAAGTTGTGCGTGGTTGACATGGATAAAAAACATAAATTAAATTAGATAATGAAAATCTAAATAAAATCTGATGTAAATATTATGTCTTGAGATGGATAGGGAGAACTTTGTGATGGACTTTGAGAAATGTAATGGAACAAGCTGGATTTTGAATATTTTTCCATTGGATATAATTATGATATTTTCTCCCTTCATTTGAGAAAAATCAACAATAAATTTGTGTGCACACACCTAAAAGTAATTTCAATGGTTTATCGATGCTAATGTACAGATCATCGCACCAGTGTGTTTTCTTTATTGCGCACCGGTGTTGTGATATAAACGGACGCACCTGTGTGGTTATATTAAGTGACACACCGGCGACGAATAACCACAAATAAAAAAGCGCAACTCTATTTTCTTAAAGTTAAAAAAAGCGATAAATTGAGATATGGGTGGCAAAATATTTTTGAAAATCTAATTTCATAAAATAGTTCTTTAAATACTAAACACTTTTAATTATTTAACTATTTTTCCAAAAAAATTCAGCCAGATATTTGTAGGAGACATACCTGGAGCAAAAGAGAATGAGAGCACTATGGAGCAGTGAAATACGTTTGAGCAGAAGTATTCAAACAATCAGAATTCGAAACCTCTGTTGATTCAAACCTTGTAACATAGAATTTCAAATGATCTCGTGATTAAAGTTTATCGTTTTTTTTACTTTTTCTGCAGCTTTTTTTACGCAGTAAGAAAACAATTTCTTTTTCATTTTCATTTTCGGAAACAAAATTTAAAAAAAAAAATCCATTTTTAGCCTAAACCCTACATTATTTTTATTTCTACCCTTTCTTCTTCTTGTTTTGGTGATTTTAGAATTAGGGATTTTTATTTTAGATTTATAGGGTTTTTGTATTGCTATATATAGGCCTAAGACATCCAACCCACAGGATGACTTGCATAGTTAGATCCCAATCCATGTCGGCCCTTGTGTGAATTTTTGAAAAAAAAAAAAAATTATAGGTACGCCTGCCTAACCTAGCACACCTGTGAGCTGTATTATCCCAATGAGACGCAAAAGTACCATTTGATCAAAAAAAATAATAATAATCAGTGTTCCATATGTAAAATATGGAACCGATGCAGTATTTAATTACGACACATTGTGCTTGTGCTATTTCGCAATTCTGTTAATCGGTGCACCATGTAACATATAAGGCACTGCACTGGGTCTCCTAGTTCATAGAGAGCACTATATGGTGATCCCTTGTTTACGTGTGCCATTTATGCTACAAAAACTAACACTAGACAAATTTTAATATTTTGTCTGTCTAAATCTGTGTTGTGGTTAACATGTAATGCATTAGTACTCCTTGTTGACACAAAGCACCGTATGGTGTGTTATACTATTTTTGCGGTGAATTTATAAGACCACTATGAACCAAGGTCAGTGCGTACATCATGAATGTCACACGAGTTTCTTGAGATTTTTTTTTTACTTGAAAAGTTGACAATTTATTTATAAAATAAATTAATGAATGATATGGTACAAGTTTCATATTGATAAAGAAATGGCTGACAAGATATCAAGTAACAAAAACACTGATAAGACATCAAGAAAAGTAAAAAGGGCAAGTTATTTGTAAATTCTCTACAAAAAATATTATTTTCGAACTATATGTAAGTTTAAATAATATGTATTTTTTACTGCGTATCATGTAGAGCCACAAAATAACGAAACTCGATAAGATTATTTATTATCTAAGACTAGAGGAGCATAATAGCTTGATGGAAAAATTGCAAAAGGATGAATTAGGTGAATGAAAAAATAGTATCGATCCAATATGAGTTTCTTTTTTATAATTTTCATTAATAATATACTTAAAATTATTAGATAACATGTGTCAAACAATATATTAATTCACATCTGCTTAATGTTCTATAGGGACCAAAAACTGAGGAAAAAAAATAGAACATGCAAACGAAAATGAATTTCTCCTTAGCTCATCTGGAGTGGTGCTGGAGGTTAAGGAAAGGGGGAAAAACTTCCACAAAATTTTGAGGGATCTAGTGGAATGAATGTATAGATGTTCTTTCCACTTATAATACAAAAATAAATGCAATGATTCCAAGAACAATATTTTATCTAAACTACAGGAAGAGTTTCCAGAGAATTAGTCAATCAGACATGTGAGACTTTTAATAGCAAAAACGTACAAAAAAAAAAGGGAATGAAAAACTAATATTCCTTTTTAAGTGTTAGTCTAGAATTATTTATAAA
Source organism: Pinus albicaulis (assembly GCA_034641835.2). Lineage (NCBI taxonomy): Eukaryota > Viridiplantae > Streptophyta > Pinopsida > Pinales > Pinaceae > Pinus > Pinus albicaulis. The sequence goes on from CM076581.1 coordinate 920,376,930, forward strand.
TATCACTTTTGTTATATTTACTTTTCATATATCAATATAAAAATTAAATATTTTATTTTCATGTTACATTTTGAGGAAGATTATGAAAATTTCAAAATATGAACGAGTTGATATCAGAGATATGCTAGTAGGAATGTCCAAAAAGGTGTACAAGGAGATGGTCAAAGAAATGGACAAAATTGCATCGCAGGAGGAGCCATCTCAATAACAACGTGCTTCAAATGCAATATGTAATCATTTAATTTTTCGATCGTTAGGTATAATAAATAAATAATTTAGCATTAAATATTGATTTTTAGGTATTTTCTTGCCAAAAAGAAAAGAAAATGGAACTCATTCAATGCATAAAACAGGATGACAAGGAAGGAAAGGGTTGATATCTAAGTTTGTGAGTAATTTTTACTTCCTTATAACAAATTAACTAGATTTCATTTTTGTATTTTTTAACTTGTTTTACAAAAATCATCATTGAATTTCTTCAAATAGGTGCTAATATTCAAACAAGAACCATTAGAAGAATTGACGGACATTGGGTTAAATATGGGTTGTGAGTATATGTTGGCATATCAGAAATTAATTGTGGAATTAGTAAGCATCTATCGATCTTGTTTTACTTAGCTCCATCTATAATTAATAGAACAAAAAAATATTTTATTTTAAATATATGATTTGTTATGGGGTATAAAACTTGCAGGAAACAAAGTATGGAACTGTGCCAACAGATGAAATATTGAAATATGGCATACTACATGTTTTTTAAAGAATGTGTATAGTTCATGAGTCAATTGTTGTTATCGTACGTCACTTCTTTTCGATTTACATTGATGTATATTATTTGATATTACAATTTTCATTATTCTCACCAATGTATATACACTCATTACAGTTTATTTTTATTTTTGTAGATGCAAGGTGAAGAAGAAGAAAACAATCAACGTCGAGAACAAAAAATTCCTAAAAATAACATGTCACGGAAGTAGCTCTAGCAGTGACAGCATTTCAAGCGAAGAATGATGATCACTATGTTTGGATATCAAAGCAAGGCGTTGTATTTTTTGAAATATTTATCTGTGAAGTAAAACATTTTGTCTAATGTAATGGACATAGTGTCCCAATTGAAAGAAAAAAGGATACCAATAACTGTCCCATTTTGTATAATGAGATATATATATATATATATATATATATATATATATATATATATATATATATATATATATATATATATATATATATATATATATAATAAAATATTTTTTAATTTATTCCATTGCATTCTCCATTGTCGATGTGAAATGTAACACCACTGATTAAATTTATGGATGATTAAATATTATATTGAAGATATGTGAAATTTGATGATATGATATAACAAATTAATCCAAACATCACATTCAAATGCACTAATAAAAATTTAATTCATATGAATAATGTTATAAGATATGTGTTGTCTTTTTATGAATAATGGATTTCAAAAAATCACAATAATTATGATATGATATAACAAATTAATCTAAACATCACATTCAAATGCATTAATAAAATTTTAATTAATATGAATATTGTTATAAGATGTGTCGGCCTTTAATGAATAATGAGTTTTAAAAAATCACAATAATTGCACTGTCACACGTCGATGTTTCTAAAAAATGAAAAATGAACATAGGTGCATTCCAGTTACTATACACAGGAAAGTTTGTATGATATAGTACACCAGTGCATTTCTACGACCTACATGAACTGCACAAATACCAATACCAATTATAAATCTCGCTGGATTTGTGCGATACATGCGATACTCTGCACTGGTGCATTTATGTGAGTCTATGCACTGGGGAATTTGTACGACCTATGGGCACCTCACAAATACAAATATGACTTAGAAAAAACGGTGTGATTTTCTCATACTTTGCACTGGTGTGTTTCTATAACTCGATGTACCTATGCATTTAGATGACCTATGGACACTGCAAAAATCCCAAGACTAATTAGAACGACCCCATGTGTTGTATTACCAACACTGCCCCCCGGTGCGGTTTTGTACCTTGATGGCCCTATGCATGCACCTTCGACCGCCCTCGACCACCTTCTAGATGACATGCACTGGTGTGTTGACACCTTAGTAGCACACCGATGAAAAAAAAATCTGTAATAACCTTCGGCTACCAAATTTTTTTAGTTGTGTTGAAGTTTCGTTAAAAGCTCTGCAAAAACCTCTGTAACCATAAACGGATGTTGTATCAAATTTTTTTTGACAATTTTGGCAAATTTTATAACACTAAAAACCTCCCTTATAACCTTCTCTAGAGGGCCTTTTCCTTGTAGTTTTATTGCTTCATAGCCCCAGGAAAATGTAACACCCCTAGTTTTATGTTTTTGTCAAGTTAGACAGTTGAACTTTAATCCAAAGGGGAGTGCACCCCAATGGATAAGTAGTGTGTGGATGTAATTAAGTATTGATTATGAAAATCAAATAAAATAATTGTGTGTATATTGACCAAATGATAATGATGAGAACACTTACCAAATCCATGAGGTATGGAAAGAGGCTAAGACTTTCCCCAAAAATATTTCAAAAACCCTTGAAAGAATTTATTTTTAATTTAGATTTTGAGGAAAAATCTAGATTTTCCCCAATGAGGTGGAGAGAAGTTGGGAAGAGGTAAAAAGTTGGAAAAGTAGAAAGCAGCTTTAAAATTCCCTAAATAAGTGATGCCTAGGCAAACATGAATAAAAGCATCCTGTAATTCTGGATGCAGAATTAGAAATAGGCTTTGGGGAGCATAAGCTTAAATAAGCTACTCCAGAAAAAATTGGGGTTGGTTTGTTCTAGGAGATGATCTCAGATCAGGGGTGAGTTATCGAGGACATAAGAACTCTAAGGTTGGGCGGTTGGTCAATTGCAGAAGTGGTATGTCCCTAAGTTTATGAATAGTTTAAGTACCTATTACTGTACCAAATGGTTATACATATTTTGTTAGATTGAAATATTGGACTTGTTATTCCCTACATTTAACAGAATTGTATAGAAGAAATTAATCCTCTTAATTCTGTAGAGTTGTAGGAATAAAATCTGTGGGAAGAATCCAGCAGAGTCTCTAAACCAATGTTGGTTTAAATCTGAGGATACATGTTACTCCACAGATAATTTAGTGATTTAAATTTAATTTGCTTCTGGATTAATAAAATCACTGTGGTATATATATAAAGAAAGAAGTATGATATTACATGAGCAGATATCTCAAAGAAAAACTAGACAAACCGTAACCTGAGTTATATAAGAGATGATAGAAAACAAATAAGATCCTACGTTAAATACATAACCTTTATACAAGTGGAAGCAAAAATTTATTTACTATATATAAGAATCTATTTCCATAAAGTAATGAGGTAAACATAGGTTACAGTGAAGTGGACAGTCCATGAGAGTAGACTGCATAGTGATTTAAAACAGTCAAAGTTATGTTATAAATCTACATGTATACATATTTATTTAACAAAAGGCTGCAAGCTAAAGCTAAGCATGATTAGATATAATTTTTTTATCTAAATTATAGACTACTGATTGAAAGAAGGATAAGTGACAAATGTTTCTGTACCATTTGAGGTGAACCTTCTGCTTTTGAAGTAATAGTTAATTTTAATTCCATCTAAAGAATTCTCAGAATTTACTAACTGGAAGAGTAAATATTATTGAAGAATGTAAAAATCCTAGCGGTATTATTGTATCTGCTTACAAAATTAAAAATACAAAGTGAAGCATCAACCTAAGATAATAATTATTAATAGAGCCATCCTACTTACCAGAAGGAGACGAGAAAACAATTGGAGTATATCCATCTTATATATATATATATATATATATATATATATATATATATATATATATATATATATATATATATATATATATATATATATATATATATATATATATAGCAATTATTTTTATGGGAATAAATACAAGAGAGTATTTTCAAACTCTATCACATTGAAACGTGTATAATCTGAAATAAAAACAGGGACCTTAACTCAGATTACTGTTCTTATTATTCATCCAAATGACACGGTTAATAAATATTAAACTCTGTCCAAAATTTTATTGTAAAAGAAAGCATAAATTTATAATTCATACAGATAATTGGGAAATCACAGAGGCTATTCAACTGTGTATATATAAATATACCAATGCCTTGTAAACGTGTGAATAATGGACAAAAGGGAAATAGAAATAATACACTCATTGCATGGGAATAAAAAAACAATTTATTCTCCTCACAGTCAATTTTAAATGGCAAGGTGAGACAAGAATTAATATGTATGAAGGAAGTCCGACATGCACAACTTAGCAGTCAAATATTCTAAAAAGTTTGTTAGGGTTTTCTCCTGAAGATACTCAATTGAAATTTGAGTATTTAAATTTAATTTTCATATATAGTGATCCAAATTCATATTCTGTACAAAAATAAAATAAAATTTCCAGGAACCCCTATTGGGTCTTAGCCACCAGAAGGAGAAGACATTAGAGAAACAGAGCCGGTGGGGCATTAACCCTGTACATTTCAAAATGAAAATTCATAGGTTAGTTGATGAACCTACCCTAGAAGTCAAAGAGAAATTTCACGAGATTGTGTGACAGGGATTACCTATGTTCACACAATGTAAACGAAATTAAAAGAGAAATAAACAACATAAAATTTATACAGGATTTAAATAAACCACTATGCAAATCAAATTGAGAGAACAATGAGAAGGTTAGACGCCTGGTTGAGGCCGAAAGCATTGATGTCGAATGCATTCCTGTGAGGAATAACACAGTCAAAATAAAAGCCAACATCGTAAATTAACGAGTTCAAGTATAAACCTATGAGCAAGGAAATAGAGCGATATTATAAAAATTCCCAAAGATGTCAGATTTGACAACTTACCATTTCGGCTATCAAAGGAGGAAGTATAAACCACAGCATTTTGAGAGGATAAATCAAACCAAGGGATAGCATTCTTCAGTAATCTTGGAACGCATTGATTTCATAACTGGAATCTATGTTCTTGTCCAGAAAATAATAGAAACATATATTGGCCATGGGCGTAGCCAAGGTAATGAGTATTATTCCAATACAAAATGACGATATACAACAAACTGGAGATTGACGCATTAATAGTTTGAAAATCGAAAAATAATACTTGCAACGAGAAAACGTTGATCTTCAGATATTAAAAAAAAAAAAACCCTGAAACAAAATAAAATAGAGATAGCGTTGACATAAACTACAACCTAGGTAATATCTCCCACTAAAAAGAGGATTACTTGTAACCTTGAGTCGATGCAACTATGTCGACATTCAGGCGCTGAAGTCTAAACCCAAAATTCTCTTCCTTCGTGCTGAAGCGATAGGCGGCCAAACAAAATGAAATGCAAAAGATTTTCACCAAGGAGAATGACTGCTTTTAAAGCAAGATATAAAAACCCTAAGTCTCGAACGAGATCCATGGTCCAAATTTGTGTTGAATAGATCGAGGGTGAGAAATCACAAAAAGGGCAGAAAGGACGTCAAGAAATCCCAAGACGCAGATCTACTGCTAGCCACAATTTAATGACTGGGTACAAAAATTAACTTGCCTCGAGAGGAGTTCTAACCTTGAAATAATATCCTTGGAAAAAAAAATCGAACATGTACTTCGAGTACCAGAACTTCAATGAAAAAATTAAATACAATATATGCATGTCATATCAAGGGTACTAATAACCCAATCCATAAACACAAAGTCAGCGGGAGAGAATAAATAGTCAATTAATACCATGTAACGTGAATAACAAGACCACTAACCACATCAACCATAACCAAGTACATGCGAACACCCAAAGTCTGATCTTATCAATGATCGTGTATAAAACCTTTCATTATTTGATAAGCTGTGAACAAAAATGGTATAGTCTTAAGACTGCTAAAAGTTGGCATTGAGAGTTAATTACTGAATGGTTAAGTTAATTTGACATGTGAAAGTATTCAAAGAATTAGATCGATACGTATATGGAATCGAATCATTCATGGAAAGGAATTGAAGTTAGAACTAAGGTTAAAGTTCGATATCCCTTAATCATGATGGGATCGAATTTACATAATGATATTTTACACTGGGTTGACCCAAAGCATGTTACGAGTATTGAAAGTCGATAGATGTTTGTGATGGGTCGACTACGAATAGATTATTTAAAAGAGAACGCATGGAATTAAAACCATAGGAATTAATAGCATAAAGTGATTAAAATGACAATTTACCATATAGAGGAGTTAAAAATAAGGATATATATATATATATATATATATATATATATATATATAGAGAGAGAGAGAGAGAGAGAGAGTTAAATATTTAATTAAAATTTCATGGGTATGGTAGAGCACATGGTAAGTGGAGAATATTTAATGCTAGTAAGGAAAAAAAAGAGTTACACATTGGACAACTAGATAAATTCTGTGTAAGTAAAATTCCTATATTGATAGGCCAAAAGAAAAAGAAAAAATTATGTTGAGTGGTGTCAAGGAAAGATGTTACAAATGGTATCAAATCCCATGTTAGCAAATATGGGTTCTTGTTGTGCTCACTGTATATATTATTTTCTATTATAAATTTGTTTTTGTTACTGATGTTGTTTTTTTTAGTGTACAGTGGTACTAGAATTGAAAAGTTAATGGCCGAAGGAGATGAAATTTATGTGGATCTGCGTGATGAAGATAATACACCAGATCCCAACGCTCCTTTGATGGCTATGTTGCACGGGTTGCAACGGGAGATAGCGTAGTTAAGAATTCTGAATGACAAGCTGCAATCGACCAGTGAGGAACAGGAGAAGCTCATAAGAGAACTGACTTCGAGGAACAGCCAAGAAGGTGAGCATTCCAGAAAGAGGAAGAAAGGTAAGTTCTCTGATGAATCTGAGGAAGACGATACTACTAGACATCAGTCTAAAGAGAGAAAGGAATTACAGGGAGAATTCCGGAAGATTAAGCCTCCCTCCTATGATGGGGAGAAGAAGGAAGATGCCGAGGCATGTTTGTTGAATATGATTAAGTATTTCCAAGTCTATGAATACGAGAGCAATCTGAAGGCCAGTTTAGTTGTCTACCAATTGCAGGGTAAGGCTACCTTGTGGTGGGAGGAGACAAAAATGGTGCATGTCATTGATGAAAAGACAGTAACTTGGGAAGATTTCCAGGTCAAGTTTAAAAAACTGATATTTTAATGAACGTTATTATGATGATAAAGGAAAGGATTTCCATGAACTCAGATTGGGATGGCTCACCATAGATGAGTTTGTCACCAAGTTTACAAATTTTTTAAGGTATGTACCTTATATTCGTGAAGAGAAGGTGAAAGTACAGAGATTTTTGAACTGTCTACCTGCGGTGTACAAGGATAAAATAGAGTTTGAGAACCCCAAAACCATGGACGAGGCAGTAAGGAAATCTAGATTATGCTACCAGCAGTTTAAGGGGAAGGGTGAGCATGGAAAAAGCTGGGTAAATAAAGGTGAATTCAAAGGAAATAAATAGAAACCAGCTTACTTGAAGAATTTTTGAAGGGACCATCAGCGGAAGAGATTTAACAAACCAAAGGAAACTCAAACTGCTCAGTCCCATGTTGGTTCAAAACAAGTAGAAGGAGAAGATAAAAAAGAAGGAACAGTTAAAATGCAGGAGCCTTTAAAATGTTGGGGCTGCGGAGAACCTCATCTGTTGAGGGACTATCCACATCAGAATATTCAGATTATTGTGAAGGATCGAGAGGCTACCGTAGTAAATGATATAGCAAGGAATATACCCACTATCAGTGCAGCCCTAGAGAACCGACCATGGAAAATTTTAGGGGCTAATATTCGCAAGTGGGCTAATTTTCCATGATTTTGCCCAAAAAAAGATTCGCCAATTTCCAGTTTTTTGTAAAAATGATTCGGCTAAATTTTACAATATAAAATTATTTTACCGTAAAAATAGCCAACATTATATAGAGAATATATATAAATTCATTATAAATTTATATAATTTTACAAACTTATCATTAAAATTCTATAGTTCACATATTAGGGACTAGTGAAATTCACCAACATTTTAAACTTCAAGATAATTTTCCGTCCTTAAAATTATCCCTGGAACCGACAAGCAGAATACCAAGCTACTATGGTCGAGATGGAAGGTAATATTGCCGACCAAGATGTTACAGTTTTGATTGATCCTAGTGCTTCTTTGAGTTACATTAGTCCATAATTTGTAGAGAAATGCAATCTCAAAACTGAAAAATTTCAGCAGCCTTGGCTGGTCCAGTTAGCCACTGGCACCAAGAGAAAAGTAACTCATAAGTTACCTCAAACAACAATTAAATTAAATGATTTTCAGACAGAAGTAAACTTAAATATTCTGCCCCTAGGCTCATATGACTTGTTGATTGGAATGGACTGGTTGGAAAAGAGAAATGTTATGAGGAATTGTTGGGATAAAACTCTACATTGCATAGATGAGGAAGGGAAACCTTTTATTCTTAAAGGAAAACCAAAACCAATTTCTGTGAGACAAATATCAGCCTTGCAATTAAAAGGAACAACTGGGAAAGGATATCAAGTATATGTTGTACATGTCGAAGAGATTGGACAGCAATCTGAAGAAAATATGATAGACACTCTACCAGTGGTGAGAGAGTTTAAGGAAATTTTGCCAGATGAGATTCCTCATCTCCCCCCCAAAAGAGAGATTGACTTTTCAATTGATTTGGTGCCTAGAGCAACACTTGTCTTCAGAGCCCCTTATTGGATGAGCCCCCCCAAACTCACGAAACTGAAAATGCAACTACAATAATTGCTGGATAAAGGTTATATCAGACCGAGTGTATCTCCATGGGGAGCATCGGTGCTATTTTTAAAGAAGAAGGATGGAACCTTTAGAATGTGCATTGATTATTGTCAGCTGAATAAGTTGACAATAAAAAAATAGATACCCTTTGCCCAGAATTGATGATCTTTTTGACCAGGTAAGAAGAGCTTTTGTATTTTCCAAGATTGATCTAAGGACTGGTTATCACCAACTCAGAATTAAGGAGGAATACATTAGTAAAACTTCTTTTCTAACCAGGTATGGCCACTACGAATTCGTAGTCTTACCTTTTGGGTTGAAAAATGCCCCTACCACCTTTATGTGCTTAATGAATAGCATTTTGAACAAGTACTTGGACAAATTCGTACTAGTGTTCATAGACGATATTCTGGTTTATTCAAAAAGTGAGGAAGATCACAAAGAACACTTAAGGATAGTTTTGCAAACCTTGAAAGAAAACTATTTATATGCTAAGTTCAGTAAATGTGAATTTTATAAAGAAAAAATTCAATACTTGGGCCATATTATTTATGAAAAAGGATTGGTTGTGGACCCTGAGAAAATAAAGGCTATCAGAGAATGGCCGGTGCCAACTGATGTTTCAGTAGTGAGGTCATTTATGGGAATTTCAGGTTATTATCGCAGATTTGTGGAAATATTTTATGCAATAGCCTATCCCATAACTTCACTACAAAGGAAAGGTGTCAAATTTAAGTGGACTAAAAAATGCCAAAATAGTTTGGAACAAATAAAATTAAAACTAACTACAGCCCCTATACTGAATATTGCAGATCCTGACAAAGAATTTGTTGTGTGTACTGATGCATGTAGAGAGGGGTTGGGAGGAGTTTTGCTGCAAGAAAAATCTATTATTTCATATGAATCTAGTAAACTTAAGAAACATGAACAAAATTATAGTGTATATGATTTGGAATTGGCTGCTGTAATTCATGCTTTGAAAATGTGGCGACACTATCTTCTTGGAAATTTTTTTACCTTGATGACAGATCATATTAGTCTCAAATATTTCTTCTCTCAAACAGATTTAAATGCCCAACAAGCCAAATGTCTGTGTTTTTTGAGTGAATTTGATATGGAGATAAAACATATCAAAGGGAAAGAAAACAAAATTGCAGATGCGTTGAGAAGAAATGCTTGTCAAAACATAATTAGCATGGGGGGAAGTGCTATTCATGATTTAGAAGAATTAGTTAAAAGGGTAGCAGATCAAGATCCCAATTATGAAAGTATGCAATTAAAAATGTAGAAAAAGGAGATGGCTGAGTATAACCAAAATAGAAATGGATTAATCTGCTATAAAAACATATTGCATATTCCCAATGTAGAATCCTTGAAAAAAGAGATCCTAGATGAATATCATAAACATCCATATTCAGGACATCTTGGATATCAGAAAATGCTAACAGCCTTGAAAAAGAAATTGTTTTGGCCAGGAATGAAAAAAGATGTAGCAAAATATTTAGCTAGATGCATGGAGTGTCAACTAGTTAAAGTTGAGCATCAGCATCCTGCTAGTCTTCTGAATCCCTTGCCAATTGAAAAATGGAAGTGGGACATTGTTTCTATAGATTTCATAACCGGGTTACCCAGAACCAAGTACCAGCATGACTCAGTGATGGTAGTGGTAGATACTTTAGCAAAGGCCGCACACTTCATACCTGTGAAATCTACTTTTAGGGACAGCCCAAGTAGCATATGTGTTCCTAAAAGAAATAGTAAGGCTACATGGAGTCCCAAAGATGATTGTTTCAGATAGAGATGCTAAGTTCACCGCAGCCTTTTGGAAAGGGTTGTTTGGGGGCATGGGCACAAAACTAAATTTTAGTACTACCTATCACCCTCAGATAGACGGACAAACAGAGAGAGCAAATCAGATTCTAGAGGATATGTTGAGAATGTATGTAATGGATAGGCCATCAAAATGGGAAGATTACTTGCGTTTAGCTAAATTTTCCTACAACAACAACTATCAATCCTCCATCAAAATGAGTCCATTTGAGGTGCTTTATGGAAGGAAATGTCGTACTCCTTTAAGTTGGAGCCAACTTGAAGATAAACTAGTGTTGGGGCCATATACCTTACAAGAAATGGAATGGATTGTCAAACAAATATAAAGAAATATTAAGACAGCATAGGATCGACAGAAAAACTATGGTGATAAAAAGAGAGTGCATCGAGAATTTAAAGTGGGTAATCATGTATACTTGCGTATTAAACCAAAAAAGAGCACCCTTTATGCTGGAAGCTGTGCAAAATTGGCTCCTAGATATTGTGGGCCTTTCGAAGTTTTAGAAAGGGTGGGACCAGTGGCTTATAAGCTGGCCCTACCACCCCATGTTAAAGTTCATGATGTGTTTCATGTTTCATTATTAAAAATATATATACATGACACTTCTCATGCTGTGGATTGGAATGTGATCCAGGTGGAACTAGAAAGGGAGTTCCTTCCAGAGCCGCTTCAAATATTGGAGCCGGAAGAAATTGAATTAAGGAACTGAAAAGTAGCAAGAGTAAAGGTGCAATGGAAGCACTTTACTGCTGAAGAAGCTACATGGGGAAGGAAAGCTGAGATTATGGAAAAATATCCATATTTGTTTGAAAAATGAACTCTAGTAGTTAGTTGTCAACATCGAGGACGGTGTTTATTTTCAGAGGGTGAATATGTAACACCCCTAGTTTTATGTTTCTGTCAAGTTAGACATTTGAAATTTAATCCAAAGGGGAGTGGACCCCAATGGATAAGCAGTGTGTGGATGTAATTAAGTATTGATTATGAAAATTAAATAAAATAATTGTGTTTATATTGACCAAATGAGAATGATGAGATCACTTGCCAAATCCATGAGGTATGGAAAGAGGCTAAGACTTTCCCCAAAAATCTTTCAAAAACCCTTGAAAGAATTTATTTCTAATTTAGATTTTGAGGAAAATCTAGATTTTCCCCATTGAGGTGGAGAGCATTTGGGAAGAGGTAAAAAGCTAGAAAAGTAGAAAGCAACTTTAAAAGTCCCTAAATAAGGGAAGCCTAGGCAAACAAGAATAAAAGCATCTTGTAATTCTGGACGCAAAATTCGAAACAGGCTTTGGGGAGCATAAGCTTAAATAAGATACTCTGGGACAGATTGGGGTTGGTCTGTTCTAGGAGATGATCTCAGCTCGGGGGTGAGTTCTGGAGGATAGAAGAACTCTAAGGTTGGGAGGTTGGTCAATTGCAGAAGTGGTATGTCCCTACTTTTATAAATGGTTTAAGTACCTATTACTATACCAAATGGTTATACATATTTTGTTAGATTGAAATATTGGACTTGTTATTCCGTACATTTAACATAATTGTATAGAAGAAATTAATCTTCTTAATTCTGTAGAGTTGTAGGAATAAAAATCTGTGGGAAGAATCCAGCAGAGTCTCTAAACCACTGTTGGTTTAAATCTAAGGATACATGTTACTACATAGATAATTTAGTGATTTAACTTTAATCTGCTTCTGGATTAATAAAATGACTATGGTATATATATAAAGAAAGTAGTATGATATTACATGAGCAGATATCTCGAAGAAAAACTAGACAAACTGTAACCTCAGTTATGTAGAAGATGATAGAAAAAAAATAAGATCCTATGTTAAATACATAACCTTTATACAAGTGGAAGAAAAAAATTATTTACTGTATATAATAATGTATTTCCATAAAGTAATGAGGTAAACATAGGTTACAGTGAAGTGAATAGTCCATGAGAGTAGACTACATAGTGATTTAAAACAGTCAAAGTTCTGTTAGAAAACTACATTTATACATAGTTATTTAACAAAAGGCTGCAAGCTAAAGCTAAGCATGATTAGATATAATTTTTTTATCTGAATTATAGACTGCTGATTGAAAGAAGGATAAGTGACAAATGCTTCCATATTGTTTGAGGTGAACCTTTTTCTTTTGAAGTAATAGTTAATTTTAATTCCATCTAAATAATTCTCATAATTTACTAACTGGAAGAGTAAATATTATTGAATGATGTAAAAATCCTAGTACTATTATTTTATCTACTTACAAAATTAAAAATACAAAGTGAAGCATGAACCTAAGATAATAATTGTTAATAGAACCATCCTACTCACCAGAAGGAGACAAGAAAACAGTTGGAGTATATCCATCTCATATATATATATATATATATATATATATATATATATATAGAAATTATTTTTATGGGAATAAATACAAGAGAGTATTTTCAAACTCTATCACATTGAAACGTGGATAATCTGAAATAAAAACAGGGATCTTAACTCATATTACTATTCTTATTATTCATCCAAATGACACGGTTAACAAATATTAAACTCTGTCCAAAATATTATTGTAAAAGAAAGCATAAATTTATAATTCATACAGCTAACTGGGAAATATCATAGGCTATACAACTGTGTATATATAAATATACCAGTGCCTTATAAACGAGAAAATAATGGAAAAAAGGGAAATGGAAGTAATACACTCATTGCACGGAAAAAAAAACAATTTATTCTCCTCACAGTCAATTTTAAACGGAAAGGTGAGACAAGAATTAATATGTATGAAGGAAGTCCTACATGCATAACTTAGCAGTTAAATGTTGGAAAATGTTTGTTAGGGTTTTCTCTTGAAGATACTCAATTCACATTTGAGTACTTAAATTTAATGTTCATATATAGTGATCCAAATTCATATTCTGTACAAAAAAAAAATTAAAATTTCTGGGAACCCCTATTGGGTCTTAGCCGCTAAAAGGAGAAGCCATTAGAGAAACAGAGCCAGTGGGGCATTAACCCTGTATATTTGAAAACGAAAATTCAGAGTTCAGTTGATGAACCTACTTTGGAAGTCGAAGAGAAATTTCACGAGATTGTGTGACAGGGATTACCTGTGTTCACACAATGTAAACGAAATTAAAACATAAATAAACAACATAAAATTTATACAGGAGTTAAATAAACCTCTACGGAAATAAAATTGAGAGAAAAATGAGAAGGTTAGATACCTGGTTGAGGCCGAAAGCATTGACACCGAATACATTCCTGTGAGGAATAACACAGTCAAAATAAAAGCTAGCATGGTAAATTAACGAGTTCAAGTATAAACCTATGAGCAAGGAAATAGAGCGATATTATAAAAATTCCCAACGATGTCAGATTTGGAAACTTACCATTTCGGCTATTAAAGGAGGAAGTATAAACCACGACGTTTTGAGAGGATAAATCGAACCAAGGGATAGCATTCTTTAGAAATCTTGGAACGCATTGATTTCATAATTGGAATCTATGTTCTTGGCCAGCAAATAATAGAAATATATATTAGCCATGGGCATAGCCAAGGTAATGAGTATTATTCCAGTACAAAACGACGATACAAAAAAAACTAGAGATTGACACGTTAATAGTTTGCAAATCGAACAATAATACTTGCAACGAGAAAACGTTGATCTTCCGATATAAAAAAAAATAACCATGAAACAAAATCAAATAGAGATAGTGTTGACATAAACTGTAACCTAGGCAATATCTCCAACTAAAAAGAGGATTACCTGTAACCTTGAGTCGATGCGACTATGTTGACATTCAGGCGCTGATGTCTAAACCCCAAATTCTCTTCCTTGGTGTTGAAGCGATAGGCGGCCGAACAAAACGAAATGCAAAATATTTTCACCAAGGAGAACAACTTCTTTTAAAACAAGATAGAAAAACCCTAAGTCTTGAACGATATCCATGGTCCAATTTTGTGTTGAATAGATCGAGGGTGAGAAATCATGAAAGGGAAGAAAGGACATCAAGAAATCCCGAGACATAGATCTACTGCTAGCCACAATTTAATGACTGGGTACAAAAATTAACTCGCCTCAAGAGGAGTTCTAACCTCGAAATAATATCCTTGGAAAAAATAAATCGAACATGTACTCCGAGTACCAGAACTTCAATGAAAAAATTAAATACAATATATGCATGTCGCATCAAGGGTACTAATAACCCAATCCATAAACACAAAGTCGGTGGGAGAGAATAAATAGTCAATTAATACCATGTATCATGGCAGTGTAACGTGAATAACAAGACCACTAACCACATCAACCATAACCAAGTACATGCAAACACCCAAAGTCTGATCTTATCATTGATGGTGTATAAAACCTTTCATTATTTGACAAGCTGTGAACAAAAATGGTATAGTATTAAGACTGCTAAAAGTTAGCATTGAGAGTTAATTACTGAACGGTTAAGTTAATTCGACATGTGAAAGTATTCGAAGCATTAGATCGATACGTATATGGAATCGAATCATTCATGGAAAGGAATTGAAGTTATAACTAAGGTTAAAGTTCAATATCCCTTAATCATGATGGGATTGAATTTACAGAATGATATTTTACGCTGGGTTGACCCAAATCACGTTACGAGTATTGAAAGTCGATAGACGTTTGTGATGGGTCGACTAGCAATAGATTATTTAAAAGAGAACACATGGAATTAAAACCATAGGAATTAATAGCATAAAGTAATTAAAATGACAATTTACCATATAGAGGAGTTAAAAACAAGGATATATATATATATATATATATATATATAGAGAGAGAGAGAGAGAGAGTTAAATATTTAATTAAAATTTCATGGTTATGGTAGAGCACATGGTAAGTGGAGAATATTCAATGCTAGTAAGGAAAAAAAAGAGTTACACATTAGACAACTAGATAAATTCTGTGTAAGTAAAATTCCAATATTGATAGGCCAAAAGAAAAAGAAAAAATTATGTTGAGTGGTGTCAAGGAGAGATGTTACAGAAAATTTCCCATCACTTTGATTCAATCAATTCAAATAATTATCTGCCAATGGTTATAGTTGGAGGGATTGAGTTACATGAATAAAATGGTGTGGGAGGTATCATCAATCGATTCAAAATAGAGAAAATTACTATTATTAAGATAAAACAGAAAGTTTGGGATATTTATGTAAAAGCGGGATGGGTTGATTTTCTAAACAATTTTAAGGGACATGAAACAACCATAGCCCTAGAGTTTATCCCGAGATTCAATGGGGCTCAAAAAATTGTAATAAAACTCACAAAAAAGGTTCATAATCCCCTGATTCCTTTCATCACTACATTATCATGGGAAGGGAAGCTTGGTCCAATAACTTTAATATTGATAGAAACCCTCCCCACTTCAAAACCTAAGAAAATACATTCAAAACCCCATGGAACTAGAAAGACAAAGTATTGACACATAGTTGTCATATCTTGGGTTATATGGAAGATTTGATACCACCAAGTGATTTAGACTCTAGTATGTTATAGGTCACCATACATGAGTTTGGAAATTATGTATGTGAAGAAGATACTAAGCCTTTAGCTCCATAAAATGTGGAGAATACTAAATAAACCCTTGCTGAAAAGCTACCATTAGCTTTCACATTCAAGACCAAAATTTCAAGCTAAAAAAGGCTAAGAATAATGAGGTAAGACCTTGGCCCCAAAATTATTTCAATTTTTTCAGCCCAAGATACCAAGCTCTTGGTAAATAGAATAAAAAATTTATTTTGAAAAATGAAACAATAAAAGAAAAATTGCACGGACACAAACCTAAACTGGAGAACCTAGCTGCCTTGTTTGATGCCATTGAGCCACAGTGAGGGCCAAAATGTTCTGTGAAGTATGTAAAAGAGAATTTTAGCATTTCATTATTTTTATTTTGGATGATATTCTTACAAATACCTATTCTTTTCTATATTTGATACTAGACACGCCACAATTGTAGACCAAAAATTATATTTTTGACCTGGCTATTGTTAACAAGAAAGTCAGATATGGGCTATATAAAAACTAAAACAAATATGTTTTTCCATGTGTTTAACTTGGGAAGAAGAATGGAAAGCTAAAATTACTAAATGGAAGGATATTTATCCAAAAGAACGTCTTGTGAAATTTTTATGGAGGCCTCCACTTGTCAAGTGCCCTATATAGTCTACCTTATCTATTTACATGACTTCTGGATTTCATTTCACCTTAGGAAAGCCATATATTACTATCCTTATGATATCAATCAGCCACAAATTTTTATCTAAGTATATCATGATTTAGATACGTTGAGATGGAATCTACACTATGATTTGTAGTTATTAAAATTCATCTTGCAGGACAATTCATGATGGAATGCCAAGCCCTTTAAAAGGGACCTCTATTTAAGGGATTTCATGTCCTACATCACTAATTTAGAAAAGTAGAAAAAATTCTCATATTTTTATGCATGGAAAGAGATAGAATCTGTGTTGGTAGATTGAGAAAAATACCCACTAATTGCACTTGTTTCAATTATTTGTGGAGACTAAGAGAATATCCTAGTTACTCGACTACCATTCAACATAATCAACAATATGTTTCCATAGAATATCATTATTTTACACAAACGTATTCCTTAAAATCACATTTAGAGCCACATGATATTTGGGAAGGATTACCACCAATTTTGCAATACATACATCCCATAGGGTACCCTTACCTTATCCTAGACCTTAATCAATTAATTCAGTAAGCCTACTCATTAATTAAACATGGAACATGTCATATAGAGATCCTCTTCAACTATCCTCTTGTCTGATTCCACAGAAGATTCTATCGAGTTCTATTTAAATGAGATGAAGAGGGAGAGTGATCTGTGTGGACGTAGATGGATAAAACATGAGGACTTTATAAACCAAGAGAGTTTGGCTGCCCTACTTATAATTATGGTGACCCACATGTTACTATTTATAAAGAATAATATTTTTCATGAGGAGATGCAACCGAGTCTTATGGGGATATGATGATTCATTTATTTGGCATCCTGTTTGTTCAACAAAACACCATTTTTGTATAATTATACTAACTTTTCAATATTTTATCACTATGTACATCATCCATTGCTTATATATATATATATATATATATATATATATATATATATATATTTATATAACCACACAATTGATTATGTTCTTTATTTATTTTTCTTTGGTTAAAGTTAAGGGTCGTTAAAGAGGTAATATGATGTAGGTGTATGTGAATTAGTAAATATATACAAAATTTTCTGATTTTCATTGGTGCATATATAATAATTAATGGATAAAATATAATGGCCAAATATTTTCTTGAGCTCTGAGGTTGGTTTTTAGTTACCACATTCATCTTTGTCAAATATGAAGGGAGCAAATTTGATCAATAGAAGAAGGACTATTGTATTTTAATTAAAGATTAGTGATCTCTATGAGATACTAAGAATTTGCTAAAAGTTCACTATTTTAGTCAATTTTAAGGGTTGAAAGACCTTTTTTAGCGCAAAATAAAAGTGGACCTCATAAAATTATCAACCACAATGATAATTTCCATAATGACACTTGGATAAGACAGGTGCGCTTACCAGCACGAGGTATCACAAGTCAATGGGAAAAATTACATAAACACATGGTTATTCTAGTAACAGAGGCTATTATGAGACTGTTAGACAATTACTTCTTAGCACGTGTGTTTTCTTTTTGGCTCCAACAAAACATTCCCATATCAGAATAAATTATTCCTACAGTTGCACTAATGTCCACAGTAGCGCTAGTGCATTGGCTCAGTGCATAAGTACTAGAAGTCATGGATAGAACTCATGTTAGTTATGATACTATAATCTATTAACCAATTTTTAACATATTTTTATTCCTTTCTTTGTTTAGTTTCCAAAATGGGTATTTGTTATTATCATTAGAATTTTTATTGTATTTCATATATATCCGAGTGTCGCGTGGCGCATAAATACTTCCATATGAACTATATACTTTTTTCACTCTTATGATTATATATATGTTTCTATGTGTGCTATTTTGTGTAATTACATTCTATGGTGTTTTCATGAAATTAAGTTTGAGATTTGATTCTACCTCTATGTATATTGTTTAGAAGCATGGGGGAATAATCCAACCTTCAGTAGGAGCCCACTCAAAGTGCAGTTATGAGTCAATATATTTTTTGTTTAATTTGTAAGTAGGTTTGAATCATTATGTTTGTTTTTTAAGTATTTTAAACACATTTAATTTTTAATTTATTTATTTATAATTTTATGAAAATGTTTTTGAGTGATTTTATGATTTCATAGAATTAATGGTTTCGAGAATTTTCCATTCTTCCTTTTTAGAAAATGCTACAAAATTGGATGCCCCAAATTTATTAGGTTGAAAGACCACCTCGTGACAATAATTCAGTAACCCATATAGACCAATTAGGTGCTTGAGGTTCCATGTAATAAAGTAGTGAACTATACATAAACAAATCCTTCCATCTAATCATAAATTCACATGAATTTCCCTACTTAAGCCATCCAAGTAGTGCGAGAGGCTTACCTCTTGTCTATATTTCATAGAGAGCCTTACAATTATACCAACATCAATCTAAAACTTAAAATCGAATGTCTAGCCTAAACTCCCATTGATATAATAAACATATAAATACACCATCAAAAACCATGGTGGCCATCCATTTACCAAAATGCATATAAATAGGTAGGGGATACACACAAAGATCCAATATATCACTTTTTCATTAATGCCAAATAATTTCATTACTACAAATATAATATTTTGATGAACCTAATCAAAGGAATTGACCTCATATAATTTCATTACAATCTTTCTATCCGCTTTGAATTTTCTTGAATAGATTTCCACTTGAATTAGAATAATTTTTCTCACTATCTTACTATTGATGATAAAGCCACCTTGACTTTCGTATATCAAAATTGAAGGTGTTGGCTTGATATAGATCCCAACTACACTAGATATAAATTTGTATAAAATGTTACACAAAGATATTGGCCTGAAATAGGAGAAAAAAATATAGGTTTGTTTTTCCATGCACTACTGCTAGAAATAGAAAGGGGGAATTTATTCAACCTCAGTCATAGTATTGCTTGAAAGACTAATCTTTCATTATACATAAGTAAAATTTTATAATATCCTTGCATTTCATATAAAAATGGGAAGGAACCCATTTTGACATGGATATTTTTAGAAATATAGGAACATAACTATTAGGTCGCTATATTACTAGTGTAGTCCCTTATTGTTGTTAGTGTAGACCCCTTATTTTTATTGTTGTACCCCTATAACCCCCAATTTTTTATTATTGCACCCTTAAATTATTATTGTTAAGTCGGCTAGGATTATATTGTGACCCCATGGACTCCTATATAAAGAAAGGAGGTATTTTCATTTGTAGCATCCAAGAATTGTTCATTTATGTAATGTAAAAGAGGTTTCCCCCTCAAAGTGACTTATTTCTAAGGCGTTGATCTCTCTTTTCTTCTATTTTATGAGTTGTTTTCATAACATTAGTATCCAGAGCTACTCAAGTGTTTAGGATAACACTTTTTTTGAATGAGAAATGCATGTTAGGTCACTATATTACTAGTGTAGTCCCTTATTGTTGTTAATGTAGCCCCCTTATTGTTATTTTTGTACCCATGTAACCCCCACATTGTTATTATTATTATGTCCTTACATTATTATTGTTAGGTTGTCTATGATTATATTGTGACCCCATGGAATCCTATATATAGAAAGTAGGTTTTTTCATTTGTATCATCCAAGAATTGTTCATTTATGTAATGTAAAGGAGGTTTCCCCCTCAAAGTGGCTTATTTCTAAGGCGTTCATCTCTCTTTTCTTATATTTTGGAGTTGGTTTCATAACATTAACACTTTCCATACTTTCTCCTTTGAAATGGGCTACATAAGAATCGTTATCCAGTTGGGTAAAAAATGAGGAATATGATCCAACACATCATCCTACATTGATTCCTCCTAAATGCATGACACTTAATAAACAAATATGAAATGTTGAGGCCTTGTCCTTTATCTTTGAGAAGTTTAAATTTTTTTCTTCGTATACAATAATTTATTTGATATTGTTTTTCTATGTCTACATTTTAGCCTATTTTTAAAAAACCTGATTGTTTTCATCCCCTTCTAGAAGCCACTAGCTATATTTGATTTTTATGAAAATTTCAAATTCAATATTTTCCTCTAAAATAATATCCTTAGAAATGGTATTTTGTTACATGTGTTGTTTCATGGATGCTAACTAATTTGCATTAAAAAGGACTACGTTTTTTATATATGATTTGTTTTCCTTGGCCCATTACATCAATTATAGTTTTAAATATTTTATATTTTCTTGCATATACAAATTGGAGAGCTAGAGACCTATATTTATCATGAAGAATACAACCTATTAAAAATAAGTCTTGCGAATCTGTTGAAGCCCCGAAAATCGGGTCTACAACAAGGGGGGTACCCACCCGGTCCAGACCTTGGTTAGCAACTCCATTTCCATTTGGTGTAGTGGGTCCGACTGGAGATAATGGGATCAGTTTCCCAATATGTGTGTGTGTGATGAGAATTGATATTTATTTTCTAAAAAGTTCCTAAATGAAATGCTTTTATTCTATTTCTAATCTAATAACATGCAAATTCTATTTTAATTAAACAGAAATATCTAATTCTAAACTAACTCGGGATGTAATCTTTCTATTATGTGATCTAAAATGATTTCAAATAACAATTGGTAATAAAGATAATTAAACTGTTATAAGAAAAGAATTCAATAAAGATAAACCACTTCATATAAAAATTTAGACGAAACAGTAGTGAAAAACATATCACATAATAAGCTATTCATACATTAAGCATAAATAAATAGTTATCATTGTACAAACGTGCCAAATGATAACTCAAGAATTTAAGCACTAATATATAAATAACTGAACATAAATATCACTTTAACACAGAAGCAGAAATAGTTAAAAGTTAAAAGTACCATTTATAACTAGTTCTACTCATGAGCTTTATGCAATAATGACTTATCTCTTCTTAATCCAACATCCACTAAGAGTACAGAAGTGCAACATCAGTAGCAGATATTAAACGCAGATATCAATAAATCTTGTTCCATTCATTCATCAAAACCTCCTCTGAGGGTGCAAAAGTGCATGTTCTAAGGACACGTTTTTGACATATTTCAAGACCCTTCTCTAAATGCATGAGAAGGGTTTAAATACTACTAACTAAATATAAAAATAATCAATTACAAAAATGTAGGATACGGTTTAAAAGACCGTCCTCTTTTTAGGCAAAAATAAATCAAAACTAATACTAAATCTAAAATTAAAACTTAACAAATAAGTAATTGTGAATCTGTTCTTTGGAATTGCAAGCATTCATCATTGATCTAAGAAGAATAGGCTGAAGATTTCAGACTTTAACTGTCCTGTGAAAATGGAATTAGTAAGAGCTGGCGCCATCTTCTCGACAGAATTAATGATGCACTTGAGAGTCATACACTGGCTGTGTGGTTTTACCAGACATGCCCAGTACGAATCCCAGTTTATCTTTGTTAATCCTTTAATCAATTTTGCCTTTTCTTGGACTTTCTGTTTCCAGTTTGTCTGCATTTGCTGTGCTTTTGGTAGGTACCCTGCAGTAGTTTCAGAGATCAGATTTTCCTTGTGTAAATTTTCATTTATACAATCAATAATATTGTTGGCTGTTGTGGCTACTTCTTTTGCCACTTTCTCTGCCTTCTTGATCTGTGCATCCCAATTATTAAAAAGTATCTCTTTGTGATTTTCATTGATTATAGGTGCATCCGCTCTTTTCCCCTCCTATGTATTTTTCCAAGCCAAATAGTTAGTAACTCTTTTATCAATTAAATCATAATCATGTCGTAATTATACGACATTATTAGCGATTTTATCACTTTCTTCACAATAAGAGTTCCATTCTAATATTCTTTGGCATAAAATTTCTTGTTGTTGCAGTAGTTGGTCATTTAAAGAAATAGACTCTGTGATAAATTCTGTGAGCTTGGGATCGTCTTTGTGCATCTCTTGCATAACCTGTAGTTGTTTCTCGTTTTTAGCCAAACTGTTCTAATATTTGATCTGCATTTGTTGAAAAATCTAACTGTAATTTTTCAATTTGTTTCTGAGCTTCACTGTTAGCATTGGCTTGTTGCAGCTGTTGTTGCAAGACCTGTACCTATTCTTCTTTCTCTTTCAATAATTTCCGTACCTTAGATGCTTTTTCAATGGCTGCAGAGGCATAAGCTCCTGTGATCTGAGATAATTTAGCGAGAATTTAGTTGGATCAGTAGTAGGATCTTGCCATAGAACATGTAGGTGTTCTGCATCATGAGAGAGCACATTTTCTAATTTCATTTTCTTCCTTTGTCTTCTTACCACTGCCTTGTGTTGTGGACTATAGAACACATCAAGAGGAGGAATTTCCTCTATCTTGAGAATGAGTTCAGAGGATGGGGTTATGGGAATATGGTCTGTTTTTGAAACATTGGTAATTACTCCTGTGACTATATTTATTGTTTTCCGTACATTGCTCACAGGTGTTTGTGTGTTTTGTGCTTCAATATTAATCAAATCATTGAATGTTTCCCATTCCTTATGTAATTGAGTTCTGACTGATGATTATTGTACAATGAGAGGGGGAAGATTTAGCGCTTGGAGAGGAGTGGCTCTTGTCACTGTGAGCTCTTTGCGTGGGCGGTATCATCGGCCTTCACTTTAGAAGTGTTCGGAGGTTCCTCTTGGGACTTTGGCTCTGACTTTGTTTGTATCTGAAATTAAGTGATATGGGAGTTGGTCCCCTTAAATTCAATAATTTATCCGAAAGGGTTAGTATACCGCCTCCTTTCTCTTGGACATTTTGAATTGCGAAACTCTGGGGAAACCGTATTTGAACCGAATACAGGAATATCTTTAAATGTGCTTTTTCTTGGAACATACTCATTAAATATCATCCTAACTATAAAATACTCTTGCTGTATTTAGGTAAATTAATTTAATAATATCATAGGGGTCGAATGATCTTCTTGGAAACTTGAACAAATGTAAACATGTAATGTTGTTTACTTCTTTAAATGCATTACCAACATCAAATAATGAAAAGGCCCCACAGGCCACAAGAAATTGTGGCCAGATGGCCTTATTTTTATGCTTCAAATATTTAGTCAAACCTCCTTCTCCACAAGTTTGATAAGCAATTTCTCGAGCCATGAGTTTATCAGGAACATACAAAGGTAAAACATGAGGAGAAGAAAAACTTCCAAAAACCCTAACATATGTAGATAATTCTTCTCCAAACCATCTTGTGACAGGGAGAATATCTACTTCTGCTTTAGGAGAAAATCTTGGAGTGTCCTTATCATACATCATTCTGTACAGGGGAAACATGATGCCATGGAAAATCTTGTAAAAATAGGGAATAAACTCTGAATCCCACAATTCTTTGTGATAAACATGAATGGGTAGGGGATCTTGGATTTTCCATTTCCAACCCATTAAAGGAAACTTAGAAACATAACAGATTGAATACATTACATAAGCAGATAAGTAAAAAGGGGGATAAATTCTCTGAGAGACAGTCTGTTTAGACCGGTAATTCAAAATAATCGTGGCTAAGTTGTCAAATAATATCTTAGCCCAATCCACGATAGTAGCATTAACGGTAGCATTCAATAACGGAAGCCATTCACGTGAAAACTTATTAATGTCTGGCTTTCTAAAAATCTGACAGAGCATAGCAGCAGCAAAGCAATACAGAGAAGTGAGAGAACCAGTACTATACATACCGTGTTTATCTTTCTTCAATGGTTCATCTCTCCTGTACTAGTCCTTGGTGCATTCTTCCAGGTTTTCATTTTATTTGGAAAACTTCTCCATGAACTGTTTGTTATAAGTTGCCTGTGGCTCCGGAAAATGATACATAAGCTTCAAATTTTGTGGAGTGAATGAGCCAATGAGCTCTTGACCCTGACTCTTAAACTATCTATTCGTAATATCAGTGCTATCCAGCACCCATTTAACCATATCTATGTATGGAAGCATTCTAGGTCTCGCTGCTATTCGATGCAAGAATAAACAAGCTATCTCTACAAGAGATGCTTCAGAAGACCCATGTGATCCTGCAGTAGCAGTAACCTCCATTACTCTGGGTTTTTCTTCCTCAAGTAGATTATACATGCCCTCCCAAGTAGTAATACCAGTGTCTTTGTTGCAGGCGGTGTCTGTGTACAAGGACGTCATTTCTTTATCTTCAGAACTTAGAGCTTTTTCTTTCTTTCCCATAATACTCTGAATACTGCTTTGCATATTTCTTTGTTCTTTGCTCCTACAGTTTACCAATTAAGTGAGAATAATGATATGAAAAAGGTGATGAGAAAGTTTTAAATGCTGAAGACATATAAAATATACTACCTTACATGAAATAACCCTTTGATCATAACAAAACCATTTCTCATTAATGAATGACAACCAATTCATTAATTTAACATTAAAGAGCATAATGGGGTCTCAATTTATGAAAATATTTCTTCGTGTAATGAGCCTTTAAAGATCTACGATAAGGTGATCTATGATTTTCTTCGCAATATCGCAGATCGCAATCTCGTGGAATCAAAATAGCGCAATATTGTAACATCGCGAAATCGCTATATCGCAATATCGCAAATCGCAAGACATAACATATGACAAACATCCGTTAACATATTTTCTGCGACATGCGATTTGCGATATATGTTATCGCACATCAGTGATTTGAAGTTTTCATCATAAGATATAACATTCTAAGCATGCGATGCAATGAATGTAGTTTCACATCGCGATCTCACTATTTTTGTGTTCTGCTTATAAAGAAGCATTCATTACCTTTTTGTGACGTGATATTCCTCAAAGAATGATTTTATTCTAAGCTATCATAAAACTTAAGTTTTTTAGATTTTTCAAGGAATTTTCTCCTAAGTTTGTGATAGTAAGTTTTATTGAAAAAAAAAAGGAAAACAAGCACTAATTGACTTTTTGGATTTTTTGACTAAGGGTCCCCACTTATTTAGTATTACCACTAATACTAAATAAGAAGGGGGGTTGTTGCTGGCCACAAAAATTGGTGATTCACTCGGAAGAACCAGTTATCTATGTTTTTATTTTGAATTTTCTAAACTTTCAAAATAGAAAATTTTTCAGAAAATCAAACTTTATACTAAAAAGACAAAGTACATTATGCTTTTATCTATCAATGATATTTCGTTTCTTCTATATTCAACTTTGATTATTTACTTCCTCAAGCTAGTCCTTGCATCTACATCAGTCATTACTTGGTTTATAAAGATAAAAACAAAAGGCTTCTCTCTAAATTAGTTTTAAATATGCTCATTTGTCGTAGGTAGAGCCTCTGCTTCCAGTAGGCGTTTATAGCCTCGACAGGGTTACCTATTATCCAGCAATGATCTTGTGTCCCATTTAGAGAAATATACAATTTTCAAAGAGAAATCCATACTCACACTTATTGTATTTCATTTTTTTTTTAATCCTTGAAGAATAATGTCTTGGTTTGGTAGCCAATTAATGACAGTTCCATTCACTTGATTTATAACTTTGCTGAAGAAGCTAGCTCGTGATGAGACCCCTCATCTTTTGATTGCAAAAATCTTGAGTCATTGCCCTGTTGTGGTATGCAGTATTGGCAAAGTCAGCAAGCTATAATATCTATGATCATGATAAGTCGGCTCGTGATGAGACCTCTTACTCTTTAAGTTAAAAGTATATCATCGGATTATTCCCTGAACGTTGTAATTTCCTAGGTGGGGAGGAAGTCATTGTTTCCTTAAGATAGCTCTCGAAGACAATGGTAGAGGTTTTTTTTGGAAAGAACTTTTCTACAGAGAATCTTTGTTTTGTTATTGATACCTTTCATTAGACTAACATCAAACAATTTCCCACTAAAAATTTCTTTTTATCAAAATTTTCAAAGTTGAAACTAGTATCATTTCTAGGACTAAAGCTTTTAACTGTATCTTTGAATAATAATGATCAATTTTCTAGAAGAATTCTATTTGAACAAGTAAAAAAAAAAACAAAAACCAAAAAGAGAATTTGTGTCTTTTTCGTGAATTTCCAAATGTAGACATTTACAACCGGTTTTATTATGACAATAAAGAAGACTAATATACAAAATAGAAGAGTGATCTTCTATGGAAAATATTTTTTGAGGATCTGTCCACTAACAGGTAAAGACTCTCTTTTTCTTGTTAAATCTTGTAACATAAAAGTAGATGGACCTATGATCTCTGTGATTTGGAAAGGACCAAGCCACATTTGTTGAAATTTCGTATGTTTCCATTTTTCCTCATGAGCTTTGTCCCATTTTAAAACTAGATCTCCCATCTGAAAGTCCTTTTTGGATGTCATGTTTGAATCAAAAGAAGCTTTGACTAACGCTTGGTGATGAGCATGAGTTATTTTTTCCTTTTCTCGTTGTTCTTCTAGCTTAATTATTTCCATCTACCTTATTTGTAAGGAATAAGTTGGTGCTTCATCAATATATTGAACTAAGGCTAAAGAAGGAATTGCTAGATGAGTTGGAAGAACCACTTCTTTCCCATAAACTAAATTAAAGGGAGAAGTGCCAATGGAGGCCTTCTTTGTTATTCGATCTGCCCATAAAGCATATATTAAAGACTTATGCCAATTTTTATGATTTTGATCAATGGTTCGCTTAATGATTCTGATTAAGTTTTTATTTGTGGATTTAGCTAAACCATTTCCGTGTGGGTAATAATTGGCAGAGTATTTAACTTTGAAGCCTCTCTTGAGTGAAAATTCAGTCATAGCATTGCCAGAAAAATATGATGCATTATCAGAAGGTAAGCCAAACCTAGTGATTATGAACTAATCTATGAACTCAATGATATGCTCAGCATTAGCAGTCTTGAGAGGAACTTCTTCTACCCATTTAGTAAAATAATCAGTTGTTGTAATGATATACCTATGTTTCTTAGAAGAGTGAGGAATGATCTCACCTATTATATCCAATCCCCATTGATCAAAAGGTTGTTCAATGTTAACTGGTTGTAATGGAAATGATGGTTTCTTTTGTCTTCCAGCAGCGGTTTGACAAACTTGACATTTTCTTACGTAGCTGTGTGATTCCTTGAATAGTGTGGGCTAGTAATAGCCTGCACGAAGGATTTTATGTGCAGTAGTATCCCCAGCATAATTTCCACCTGATGGCCCATCGTGAAGTTCCTGCAAGAATTTTTCAGTTTCAGATTTATCAAGACATCTAAGGAGAAAATAATCATAATTCATTCTAAAAAGAACATCATTTACAAGCTGATATTGTTTAGCCTTTAACCTCAGAGCTCTTTTCTTGGTGTAATCGATATTTGGAGGAGCATATCCATTATTTAGATAAAAAATGATATTAGCATATAATGATTCAACATCTTTTAGGCTTACCTCATACATTTGTATCTTTGCAGATGGTTTTTCAGAAATAAGCGATGCTCCTGCTAGTATTTTGCAAAAGCCTTGACCTCTTACAATACTTGCTGGTTTTATTTCTACATCATATTCTGAACTAAAAGATTTCTTGCCGCTGGAAATAGAACTATGATTTTTGTATGGGTTTTAAGTAAAAAGGGTCTGAAATATTTAATTGCTTTGAAAACAGCATAAGCTTGTTTCTCTACATCTGAATAATTCAATTCAGCCCCCTGTAAATTTGAACTGAAGAAAGCAATTGGGGCTTCTACCTTGTCTTGATTTGCTTGAGTGAGTATCAAAACATATGATTTATCAAAGGAAAATGTATACAAAATAAAAGGATCAGAAAAAATTTGGAGTTGCCAAAGATGGGGCATTAGCAATTGCTTGTTTGATCAGATTGAATGCCTCATATTTGTTTTGGCCCCATTTGAAGTTTAAATTCTTTTTAATCATTGCTTGTAAAGGAGATACAATTTTTGAAAAATATGGCACGAATCTCTTTATAAAATTAATTTGGCCAAGGAAATATTGCATGGCTTTCTTATTGTGAGGTAAGGGTATTTCAGAAATTTCCTTGATTCTATCAGGATCAATATGAATTCTAGATTTTGATACTATGAATCCAAGAAGTTTGCCTTCACTTAATGCCAAAAAATATTTTTTTGGGTTAAGTGATATTCCATACCTTTGACAATGTTGAAAGATCTATTTTAAATCTCTAAGATGATTACTTCATTTCTTGGAATATACAGTTATATCATCCAAGTAGATTACCACTGATTTGTTCACTAATCCCTTGAAAGTGATGTTCATGGCTCTCTGAAATGTGGCACCAGCGTTGATTAGACCAAAAGGCATCTTTTGATATGCATAAGTGCCCCATTTGGTCCTGAATGTGGTTTTCAATTGGTCATCAGGATGAACCAACACTTGGTTGTAGCCAGAGAAACCATCTAAAAAAGACATTAATTCTAATCCTGCAACTGCCTGCAATATTTGCTCCATAGGAGGCAAAGGAAAATTATCTTTTTGGCAAGCTTTGTTTAGATTTCAAAAGTCAATGCAAATTCTAATGTCTCCGTTCTTCTTTCAAATAGGGATCATATTGGAAACCCATTTAGAATGTCAAACGGGAAAAATAATCTTGGCTTTCAATAACTTATTGAGTTCAGAGTTGATTTGATTTTCTAGATTGGGATGGATTTTTCTCAGCTTTTGTTGGACAGGTTTTTCATCATTTATCATTGGGATAGTATGTTGGATGATAGAAGTGTCATAAGTTTTGAGTTCATCATAGTTCCAAGAAAAGACACTTTTGTATTGTTTCAAAAGACGAACATACGCTATTTTTTCTTCAGGAGCTAGACCAAGGCCTAGATTGATATTCTGTGGTTTGGTATCAGTTCCTAGATTTACTAATTCATAATTCAAAGTTGAACTTTATAGTTTTGAATTGGTAGATATTTTGAATCGATCTTTAAAATCGTAAAGGTATTCTAACTTGATTACTGACTTTCGCATAGCATTATTAGTGCTATCTTGTTGCAATTGTCTCTCATGTTGGTCTTCATCAATTATTTGATTGGTGTAAGATCCTTCAGATGTGAGGAAGCTTACAATATCAGGATCATCGTTTCAAATCCTCCAATTATTAATGTTATCAGGAATCGAGGGTCTAAATATTAATTCAATTGAAAATCGATTAGGGCTATAGTCTTCTGCAGGAATGAGCTTGGAGGCTACGTTAGCTAGGAGGTCTGCACTAGCATTCTAGATTCTAGGAATTGATGAAATATTTAATGCTATAAAGTGTTCAGTCAGATCTTGAACTAAATATTGATAATGCTTTAAATGACCTGATAAACAATGTATAGTATTGCGTACCTGTTTGATTACAATTTCAGAATCTTCGAAAAATTGTAAATATTTGATGTCTAATCCGATTGCTTTGTATAATACTTGGACTAAAGCCTCGTATTCTGTGTTATTATTGGTGCAATCAAACTCGAGTCTGAAATTTAGCATAATTATGTTTCCCTCTGGAATAAACAACGCGCATCCAGCTCCTGCTCCTTCATTAGACTTAGAACCAT
Organism: Pinus albicaulis; assembly: GCA_034641835.2. NCBI lineage: Eukaryota > Viridiplantae > Streptophyta > Pinopsida > Pinales > Pinaceae > Pinus > Pinus albicaulis. The sequence continues at coordinate 920,407,287 of CM076581.1, forward strand.
CAAAAAATAACTTCCAAAATAAAGATTTATTTATAGGAGTATCTACAAAATTAATGCATTTAGAACTATCTATTTCAGAAAAAATTTCTACTTGAGATAAAACAGAATGTTCTAAATAAGGTGATGCATAAGCATTAAAATTTCCTAAGAAAGAATCAACTGAATAATTTCCAATGATATTATTGTTGTATGCAACCGATTCATTTTCTCCTTCCAATTCTGTTACTATGTACTTCTGATGTTTTTCACGCTCAACCTTTATCTGATTTGATTTACCATTGTAAGGAAGCCACATGTGCGACCAATCAGTTGCAAAGTATCCATGAAGTTTTTCTGACCAATCTCTGCTAAGAATTAACCCATAAAATTCTAGAATATCTGCAACTAAAATATTGATAACTTGACATACCTTTGGATTAGATGACAGTCTTATGGTAACCTAATTTAATTCACCAATCACTTTAACTTGTGATCGATCTAGCTGGACTATGCACACAACAGATTTTTGTGGTTGAATATTCAATTTTTCACATATTGATTTTGGTAGAATATTAGATGAAGCTCCAGAATCCACTAAAACATTATGCAAATTTTTATTGAAAACTTCATAAGTAAGAAGAAATGGAGGAGTATGAAATATCGACCTTCCTCCAATTAAAGCTATATTTTCTAAATCAACTTTACTGATCGCATTAGTTGGAGGTCTTCCCATCTCGTTGGAAGCTTGAGATATTACAGGATCGGGCAAAGGTTTTTCTAGTACAACATGTAATTCTTTCAAAAGTACCTTTTGCTGGTGTTTTAACTTGCTCAATTCATAAAAAGTGATGTTATCCCTAGTCTTCTTCATGTCTTATATGATATTATACTCCATTTCATCCAAAACGATTAGATTTTTTGATGGATTTGATGAATCTGTTTTGACTGGGCTAGTATGAGTTTCTTTGGATGTCATTTTCTTGGCTGCAACTTTATCCTTAGTCATTGAGCTTGCGCTCTTTGGCTTAGGAGTAGGTTGAGGAGGATCAAGTTGATTTCTACTTCAAGTGCTAACCGAGGATGCTTCTTGATCTTCCTCATCTGGGAGGATGAAATCCCACATACCCTGTACTTCTACAAGTTATTCTTCATTAGTAGTTTCTTCAGTAGCAATCTTCTCTTCTTCTTCTTCTGATTCGGCATTAGTAATAGCATTTGGCGGCCTTGAATCAGTTGAAGAGTTTCTTCTAAAAGGCTTGAAAGACTTTTTAGAGGATGTTTTTGCCACTTGTTTCTTAATGTCAACCATTTCGTTTGACTTGGTTTTCAAAACTTTCTGCAATCCTTCTAAATCGAATGGATCTTTCAGTTGTTTTTTCTTGGGATGTTCCTTAAAAGTAACCTTCTTGGATTTTCGTTCCTCTATCGCATTTTTATTTTCTAAAGCAATGATATGTTTCTCTACTGCTATTGCTTCCTTCATATTGTCAACTAAATTTTTTTTGTTAGCCCTATCAATGAAGATTGCTATGTTTGATGGTAAAGCTGAGATGTACCATTCACTTCGCACTTCTTCACTAGGCTTGGAGGCAGTAGGAATTTTATTTAACAATTTATTGAAACGTGAATTAAAATCCTTGATGGGATCTTTTGACTCATCTCTAAGATTAGACAAGTCATTTATTAATGTCACTGTAGACCTGTCATCACCAAATTTAGTCAAAAATTGATCTTGAAAGATATCCCAACTAGTGATAGATCCAGATGGTAATGAGAAATACCATGATCCTTTTGCTCCTTGAAGAGTATAGGGAAAAATTTTGACAACAGCATCTTCATTAATAACTCCATTGAGATTTATGGACAACATAAAGTTATTTATATGCTCTTCTGCTAGCATGCCTGCTTCAGGGTTAAACTTAGGCAGCCATTTTTCAGGATGGGTTGGTAATTGACTCAAGGGTGCAGGCATTAGGACTACCCCTGGGTTATTCCATGGAATTTGGGCCATCGCTGAACTACTAACAGAGGAAAGTGCATAAGATGATCCTTGTGATTGGGAAGATGAGAATATTACGATTCCATATGTTTGAGAAGGAGATGCAGAATTTTGAGTGAAATTATGGACAGTAACCTGAAGTGGAGGGGTGGATGGTTGACTTCGCAGTGAAGAGTTTGATATGCATGATGATGATGAAAGAGTCTCACTATCAGACCCTTTAAGTGATTTCCTTGCTCTCTTCCTTGTAGGTAGAGGTAACTCAATTGGCTGAATGCCAAGCTTTTCACTCTGTAATCTGGTAAGAGGATGAGCAGGATTATATTGCGAAGTCACACTGCCTTGAGATTTATCAGATCTTTGAGGTGATACTACAAATCGCTGAAGTTTATGAATTAAAGATTCAACTTCGGGAGGTTCAATAGCAGATTCTTCTGAAAATTTAGGGTTTGTCGTAGTGGCTGTTGTTCTTTCGACTTCTAACTCTAGATTTAAAAATTATATGTGCGATGGAGAATTCGAGGGAGATGGTGAGGGCAATTTACTCTCAGAATGGTATTTGTATTTTGAATTACTTACCATTCATAGGTCGGAGCCCTCCTTCTAGCGCCAAATATGTTGAAGCCCCAAAAATCAGGTCTACAACAAGGGGGATACCCACCCAGTCCGGACCTTGGTTAGCAGCTCCTTTTCCGTTTGGTGTAGTGGGTCCAACTGGGGATAATGGGACCAGTTTCCCAATATGTGTGTGTGTGATGAGAATTGATATTTATTTTCTAAAAAGTTTCTAAATGAAATAGTTTTATTCTATTTCTAATCTAATAACATGCAAATTGTATTCTAATTAAACAGAAATATCTAATTCTAAACTAACCCGGGATGTAATCTTTCTATTATGTGATCTAAAATGATTTCAAATAACAATTGGTAATAAATATCATTCAACTGTTATAAGAAAAGAATTCAATAAAGATAAACCACTTCATATAAAAAGTTAGACGAAACAGTAGTGAAAAACATATCACATAATAAGCTATTCATACATTAAGCATAAATAAATAGTTATCACCGTACCAAAGTGCCAAATGATAACTCAAGCATTCAAGCATTGATATATAAATAACTGAACATAAATATCACTTTAACACAGAAGCAGAAATAGTTAAGAGATAAAAGTACCATTTATAACTAGTTCTACTCATGAGCTTTAAGCAATAATGACTTATCTCTTCTTAATCCAACATCCACTAAGAGTACAGAAGTGCAACATCAGTAGAAGATATTAAACGCAGATATCAATAAATCATGTTCCATTCATTCATCAAAACCTCCTCTGAGGGTGCAAAAGTGCATGTTCTGAGGACAAGTTTTTGAAAAATTTCAGGACCCTTCTCTAAATGCATGAGAAGTGTTTAAATACTACTAACTAAATCTAAAAATAATTAATTACAAAAATGTAGGATATGGTTTAAATGACCATTCTCTTTTTAGGCAAAAATAAAGCAAAACTAATACTAAATCTAAAATTGAAACTTAACAACTAACTAATTTTGAATCTGTTCTTTGGAATTGCAAGCATTCATCATTGATCTGAGAAGAATAGGCTGGCTGATTTCAGAATTTAATTGTCTTGTGAAAACGGAATCGGCAAGAGCTGGCGCCATCTTCTTGGCAGAATTAATGATGCACTTGAGAGTCATACATTGGCTGTGTGGTTTTACCAGACATGCCCAGTAAGAATCCCAATTTAACTTTGTTAATCCTTTAATCAATTTTGCCTTTTCTTGGGCTTTCTATTTCCAGTCTGTCTACAGTCACTGTGCTTTTGGTAGGTACCCTGGAGTAGTTTCAGAGATCAAATTTGTCTTGTGTAAATTTTCATTTATACAATAAATAATATTGCTGGCTGTTGTGGCTACTTCTTCTGCCACTTGCTTTGCCTTCCTGATCTGTGCATCCCAATTATTAAAAAGTATTTCTTTATGATTTTCATTGATTATAGGTGCATCTTCTCTTTTCCCCTCCTCTGTATTTTTCCAAGCCAAATAGTCAGTAACTCTTTTATCAGTTATATCATAATCATGTCGTAATTCTACGACATAATTTGTGATTTTATCACTTTCTTCACAATAAGAGTTCCATTCTGATATTCTTTGGCATAACATTTATTGTTGTTGCAGTAGTTGGTCATTTAAGGAAATAGACTCTGTGATAAATTATGTGAGCTTGGGATCGTCTTTGTGCATCTTTTTCATAACCTGTAGTTGTTTCTCTTTTTCAGCCAAACTGTTCCGATATTTGATCTGCATTTGTTAAAAATCTAACTGTAATTTTTCAAGTTGTTTCTGAGCTTCACTGTTAGCATTGGCTTGTTGCAGTTGTTGTTGCAAGACCTATACCTATTCTTCTTTCTCTTTCAATAATTTCCATACCTCAGATTCTTTTTCAATGGCTGCAGAGGCATAAGCTCCTATGATCTGAGATACTTTAGTGAGATTTTCAGTTGGATCAGTAGTAGGATCTTGCCATAGAACATCTACGTGTTATGAATCATGAGAGAGCACATTTTATAATTTCCTTTTCTTCCTTTGCCTTCTTACCACTGCCTTGTGTTGTGGACTATAGAACACATCAAGAGGAGGAATTTCCTCTATCTTGAGCATGAATTCAGAGGATGGGGTTATGGGAATATGTTTTGTTTCTTAAACATTGGTAATTACTCCTGTGACTATATTTATTGTTGTTTGTACATTGCTCACAGGTGTTTGTGTGTTTTGTGCTTCAATATTAATCAAATCATTGAATGTTTCCCATTCCTTATCTAATTGAGTTCTGACTGATGATTGTTGTACAATGAGAGGGGGAAAATTTAATTGTGGAGAGGTAGAAATATGTTGTTGTGAAAGCTCTTTAAACTGGGCAGTATCCCTTACTAACGCTTCACTTTTAGAGTGTTCAGAGGTTTCTCTTCCAAACTTTTACTTAGACCTGTTTGTATCTCAACTTCTATTGAGACTGATACTAGGAGTTGGTTCCCTTACGGGTTCCAAGCGTAATTTATCCAAAGGGATAGTATGTAACCTCCTTTCTCGGTACATTTTGAATTCTTGAAACTCTGCTGGAGGAAACCGTATTTGAGTTGAATGTAGATTATATTTAAATGTGCCTTTTTCGTGGAAAATGTCATCAAAAATGTCATCTTCTTTAGAAAATACTTTTACCTTGACTGCAGTAGTGCAATTTTTAACAATATCATAGGGGTCGAATGATCTTCTTTGAAACTTGAACAAATGTAAACATGTAATGTTGTTTACTTATTTAAATGCATGACCAACATCAAATAATGAAAAAGGCACCACAGGCCATAGGAAATTGTGGCCAGATGGCCTTCTTTTCATCCTTCAAATCGTTAGTCAAACCTCCTTCTCCACAGGTTTGACAAAAATTTCTCGAGCCATGAGTTTATCAGGAACATACAAAGGTAAAACATGAGGAGAAGCAAAACTTCCAAAAACCCTAAAATATGTAAATAATTCTTCTCCAAACCATCTTGCAACAGGGAGAATATCTACTTCTTCTTTAGGAGAAAATCTTGGAGCATCCTTATCATCCATCATTCTGTACAGGGGTAACATGATGCCATGGAAAATCTTGTAAAAATAAGGAATGAACTTTGAATCCCGCAATTCTTTGTGATAAACATGAATGGGTAGGGGATCTTGGATTGCCCATTTCCAACCAATTAAAGGAAACTTGGAAACATAACAGATTGAATCCATTACATAAGTAGATAAGTAAAATGGGGGATAAATTCTCTGAAAGACATTCCATTTAGACCGGTAATTAAAAATAGCCGTGGCTAAGTTGTCAGATAATATCTTAGCCCAATCCACGATAGTAGAATTAACAACAACATTCAATAACGAAATCCATTCAGGTGAAAACTTATTAATGTCTAGCTTTCCAAAAAGTTGACAGAGCATAGCAGCAGCAAAGCAATACGAAGAAGTGAGAGAACCAGTAATATACATACCATGTTTATCTTTCTTCAATGGTTCGCCTCTCTTGGACCATTCCTTGGTGCATTCTGCCAGGTTTTCATTTTCTTTGGCAAACTTCTCCATGAACTGTTTGTTATAAGTTGCCTGTGGCTCCAGAAAATGATACATAAGCTTGAAATCTTTTGGAGTGAATGAGCGAATGAGCTCTTAACCATGAGTCTTAAACTGTCTGTTCGTAATATCAGTGCTATCCATCACCCATTTAACCATATCTGTGTATGGAAGAATTCTAGGTCTTACTGCTATTCAATGCAAGAATGAACAAGCTAGCTCTGTAAGAGATGCTTCAGAAGACCCATGTGATCCTGCAGTAGCCGTAACCTCCATTACTCTGGGGTTTTCTTCCTCAAGTAGATTATACATGCCCTCCCAAGTAGTAATACCAACATCTTTGTTCCAGGCAGTGTCTGTTTACAAGGACGTCATTTCTTTATCTTCAGAACTTAGAGCTTTTTCTTTCTTTCCCATAATACTCTGAATACTACTTTGTATAGTTCTCTATTCTTCGCTCCTGCAGTTTACGAATTAAGTGAGAATAATGATATGAAAAAGGTGACAGAAAAGTTGTAAATGCTGAAGACGTATAAAATACACTACCTTACATGAAATAACCCTTTGATCAGAACAAAACCATTTCTCATTAATGAATGACAACCGATTCATTAATTTAACATTAAAGCGGATAACGGGGTCTCGATTTATGAAAATATTTCTTCTTGTAATGAGCCTTTAAAGATCTGCGATAAGGTGATCTCCGATTTTCTTCGCAATATCGCAATATCGCAGATCGCAATCTCGTGGAATCAAAATAGTGCAATATCGCTATATTTCAATATCTTAAATCGTAAGACATAACATATGACAAACATCTGTTAACATATTTTCTGTGAGATGCGATTTTCGATATATGTTATCGCACATCGGTGATTTGAAGTTTTCATCATAAGATATAACCTTCTAAGCATGTGATGTGATGAATGTAGTTTCGCATCGCAATCTCGCTATTTTTGTGTTCCTCTTATAAAGAAGTAGTCATTACCTTTTTGCGACACAATATTCCTCAAAGAATGATTTTATTCTAAGCTATCATAAAACTTAAGTTTTCTAGATTTTTCAAGGAATTTTCTCCTAAGTTTGTGATAGTAAGTTTTATTGAAAAAAAAGGAAAACAAGCACTAATTGATTTTTTGGATTTTTTGACTAAGGGTCCCCACTTATTTAGTATTACCACTAATACTAAATAAGAAGGGGGGTTTTTGTTGGCCACAACAGAATCCAAAATCGTTTGTATAAGAAAGGAATAGAGACACAATCCACTTTATATTGTATTTTCAATGAGATGGAATAATGGTTTGAGCCACTCTAGGATAAAATATGAGAAGAGGCCAAGAGATTTGTATTCGATAAGGAGATCAATAGTGGAAACCCATATAATTAGGTGGTGTGTAATATCCCAAAATAGGGAAAATATACAATGTTAGGAATATCTTAAAATATTTCCAAATTGGAGATCCAGCAACACATGAACACAATATTGTAAACACAGCAAGTATGATCATGACATGAGAGGGATCAATATACAACCATGATTTTATTAATATTTTAGCAACAATGTAAAAAATATCATGAGGGACAAGCCACTCAAGCCAAAATAAGTAGTCTCCAATGATCAAAACAATAGATACATGAGATGCTACAACTATTTAGAATGTCGGAGAGCAGTGACTGTGTAGTCTATCTCAGTGTAGCTGCTGCTCTAGATGTATATACATGAAATATGGCTGATAGAAAAAAAATAAATGCCCAAAAATGAGGATATGGGCTTCAATACAAGATTTCTAGCCGACCCGAGAAGGATTGCTAGAAATACTGGGAACATGCAATGTGACAAATAACCCTGGGGTTAATGTGCCACTTCAAACTGGATTTGATGTGAAATGAGGCTATGACAAATCTGAAATGTTGATTTCCTCCTCCAATGGTATCTCTTATTAGAAGGCTGATCCCTGTACTCAGAAATAGACCCTCCTCATGAGCTCAATCAACCCTCCCAGCAAATGCCTCCAAAAATAACGCATTTCAGGATGGTGATTGCGCTGTGAGGGATACAAGATGGTTGGCCTAATGCCAAATATGTATAAATATGCCTACGAGTCCTTCTTACTGATCCTCCAATGAATAGACAAGCTCTCCACTGAAAAGAAAGCCCATAAATAACTCTAAGAGATCCTCCTTTGCTGCACCCTGCAACACAACCCAGCTCTAAACATAAACTACGTTGTAGCTGAAGGAGGTAGCTTGGCCAAAATTCCAGTATGAGGAAATGTAGAGCAAGAACCTCTCTTTCCTTGAGGATGAGGTAGGGATTCCTAACCAGGAACACCATTGTGCTAAACAACACTGCAACCCTGCTAAACAGGAAGAGGAAGAAAAGTCTCAATAGACCAAAGAAAATAATAATCCAAACATGAATGAAAATGGCTGCCCTTCTCTCCATATATAGCAAGTGCACCTCTCCACAATGGGTCCTGTTGTGGATCATAAGCATATCCTTTTATCTTTCAAATATTTGAAAATATAAAAATTAGAAATTGTTGAAAAATATGTTAAAGTATCTAAATATTATACTTTAGCATTAAAAAAAAAAATGTATGTTCACTATATCTGAGTTAAAGTTTAAACATTTAAAAATTATAGAAGTAGTTTCTGTATTTTATGTTTAAACGTCGATTGATTTTATGGGAGGAAAGCACTAATAATTAAAGTTTTTATCAAAAGGTCCAACCCACGCACACAAACAGTGCACAGGATATTGAGACGAGTGCCTCCGTAGTTGACTAGGTTGATTACGGGGATAAAAGAGATGAACGGTGGAGATTAAGTGCGGGGGCAACAGCCGAAGTTTTCCTTCGTACCCTGAGAGCCTCCACAGTGACATAAGGCACTGATCTGTTCATATTTGGCTTCCACGTCGAATGGAATCAACGGCTCACTAGCGCGTCTTGTCAGCATTAAATTTAAAACCCACGCCACCTATTTAAAGAATATTTTTATCTATTTTTCAAATTATTTGCAATTTTTTGGACTGCACCCTGTTTCACTTTTCCATCACCTGCACAAATTTGACCACCCTGTGAATTATTCCTGTAGAATTTTTCAGCCATGGCTAAACAGTCATCCCTATCAGGTTTAGCTAGCCATATCCCTCTCATGGATACTAAGAGGGATATTCAAGATATCATGTGTTCCATAATTCACCTCCCTTTCTATCAGCAAGTTATCTTGAGTGATAATGCTTCCCCTGTGTATTCTGCCATGGTCAAGTCTGGAATTTTGTCTGCATGCATTCCAAAGACCCATATTTTCCCTAAATTTATCTATTGGTTGGTGTCAGTCATGAAATTACTATAGAACAACACTTGCCTTTGTTTTTCACTTTTGCTGAAAACTTTAATGTAGAACATCTTGATGTTGTAATCAGACTTTTTGTGCAATCTCTAAGTGGAGAGGCAAGAAAATGGTTCAAAGGATTACCAAATGGTCCAATTAATGATTGGGATGAATTGAAAAGAAAATTCATCTAGATATAGGGTGAAGAAAGAGACCATGGTTATTCTTTAACAGAGTTTAATGCTATAAAGAAAAAATCAAATGAAAGCATGAGTGATTTTATCAAAAGATTTTATAAGTTGTACAATAGTTTTCCTGTGGAAATGAAACCTTCTCCTATTGGAGCAAGGGTTGTTTTTGTTGGGGCATTTGTATCATATTTCAGTTTTACCTTGAGAGAAAGAAGAGCCTTCAATCTTGAATATATTCAAACTAATGCCTTAGAGATTGAGGCAAACATGACTATTGTTGGAAAGGTTCAAGACAAAGGAAAAGCTAAATAAGAAGAATCATCACAAGGTCAAAGGATAGATGACATGAATAATTTCATTAAAAAAAATTTGAAAAAATTAGTAAAGATGGAATTAGATAACAAGAAACCTGCATGACAAAATAAAGCGGTCTTCAATCCCCAATTCAGAAAACAACCCCTATAGATTCTACAGAGAGAAAGAAAATATCAAGACCAAGTCCAAGCACCTTTATATATAGAGGTAGCACCATCACATTCTGTTTATAATTATCATATAGAAGATGAAGAACAAATTTCTGTTGTGTATATGGAAGATGGTGAGACAGGAGAAGAAAGTGAGAAACATAATGCAGAGGAATGTAAAGAAGTTGATATCCCATTTGATAAGGAAGAAATGGATGATTGTTGAAAACAGCTTACTGATTTTATGTAAGCAGAGTTGCATAAAAAATATGATTTTATGTCAAAAAAGATGTTGAGAACTCAAGATGATGAAGAAGAGGAATCAGAATCAGTACCTACTCCATTGGCGACTCCATTACAGAAGAATCCAATTAAAAAATTAGATAAGGGGAAGTAGCCGATGAATCAAGAAAAAGAAAAAGAGAAGTAGCGAGCTGAGGCTTCCGAAATAAAGCCTAATGACCCTAATATGTTACAGAAGATTTTTATTGTTCCTGATCAACATGTAAATTCAAACAAAAACCAAGAAGAACCTGAAAAGCTGACAAAACAAAATCAAATTTTCAGTTTGTCGAAATATTTAGAAAAACTAAAGATTCAAGTACCACTTCTTGAATTGGCTAAAACACCTGGTTATAAGAAAGAGATTGCAGGATTTATTAATTTATCTCAGTCTGATGAGGTGGGTGATATAGTGAATCTACAAGAAGAAAAACCAGTGGTTACTTTTGGACCTCATGTTGAAGAGGTACATTTTTTTGTTCCACCATTTTATATATCAGTTTTGTTGCATGATTTGATTTTACATAATTGTATTCTATATTCTGGTGCATATCATAATCTAATGCCACTGTCTGTAATGAAAGAGTTAAATTTACAAACTACCAAGCCATACAGAGACGTCTATTCCTTTGATTCAAAAAGGGTGAAGTGTGTAGGTCTTATCAAAGATATGGTTGCTTCCTTGGCTCAAATTCCAGCTAAGAGTATTATGATGGATGTGTTAGTAGCAGATATTCCAGCCAGATTTGGTATGTTGTTGTCTAGATCTTGGGGGGGAAATCTTGGAGGAGTTTTGAAATTGGATTTCACATATGCTACTATTCCAGTTTTTAATGGGGAGGAAAGGAGGTTATACAGAGAAACTAAATTTTTGAAAACTACTACCAAGAAAGATGCAGATAATTCCCCCATTTATGGTCAAGAGAAGGAGGATCTCTCTTGTTTCATGTTGCATGAAGATGTAGAATTTCTTGAAGATTCACAAGAGAAGCTCTCTTTAGCCAATGTACATAAAGAGTTGTGTTCAAATAAAATTTGGATGTGCTATTTTGATGGTGAATTCTCTAAGGAGGGCACTGGAGCTGGATTCATATTTATATCTAATCAAGGTAACTTTTTACCTTTCTTCTTCAAATTGGAATTTGAATCTACTAATAATGTAGCTGAATATGAAGCATTGATCCTAATTCTACAAACAGATAAATAGATGGGAGTTCAGTCTATCTATGTTTTTGGTGATTCTGAATTAATAATAAGACAAATTTCGAATTGGTGTCAGAATAAACATATTATATTGAGGTCTTATAGAAACGAGGTGTGGGATCTAGTTGAAAATTATTTTGAAGCTTTTAATTTATATTTTATTCCAAGAGAAGAAAATAGAATGGCAGATTCATTGGCAATTGCAGCCAGTAAATTTAACCCACCAATTAATCCAAGGTTTAGATATGAAATTGAATTAAGACACAGGCCTTCAAGCCCTGATAATGTGAATCATTGGCATGCTTTTGAGGATTATGAGAAGATTAATCAATTTTTAACAATGACTGAAAATTTTGAAGATAGTCAAATTGATTTAGAAGTTGGTGAAGGTGATCAAAGTGATATGTCTAAAAACCTGAAACATTCAATTATTGATTAGAAGATAATTCAGTTGAAGGATAATATTTTTCCCAGAGGTTTGGTACCTCTTGAGAGATTTTTTGATGCTAATGATGTGGCAGTAACCTGAAAAAGGTATCCCAAGATGGAGAAATGGAGGACTATAATTTAGGAACTCAACATGAGCCTAAAATAGTCAAATTGTTTAAAGGAGTTCCTAAGGATTACAAAGAAAGGTATATAGACCTTTTTAAACAATTCATGGATGTATTTGCATGTTCATATGAAGATTTAAAAACTTATGATCTAGACATTATTCAGCATAAAATACCACTGAAAGATGGGGTTAAGCCACATAGGCCGAAGCTCAGATAAATTAACCCACTATTGCTAGCTCTAATTGAAAAAGAGGTAAAAAAAACTTTTTCAAGCAAAAATCATAGTTCCACTAAGATATTCAGATTGGGTTTCCAATCTGGTACCAGTCAGGAAGAAAAATGGAGAGATAAGATTGCACGTGGATTTCAGAAATTTGAACAGAGCTTCCGTAAAGGATAATATCATGTACCAAAGATGGATTTTGTTCTGTAGAAAGTATCTGGAGCATTCAAGTTATCTATGGTTGATATTTTTTCTGGGTATAATCAGGTAGCTGTGGAGAAGCAATATCAGAAGAAAACTTCTTTCACCACAACTTGGGGAACATTCATGTATGCTAGGATGCCATTCGGCCTCATAAATGCACGAGCTACTTTCAAAAGGGAAATGGATATTGCTTTTGTGGGTGTTAAATTTGTATTCATTTATCTTGATGATGTTACTATTTTTTCAGGATCTGATGATGAGCACTTAGAACACCTGAGCAAATCCTTTTTGAAATTTAGAAAATTTGGATTGTCATTAAATCCCAAGAAATCTTTGTTTGCTTTAGAGGAAGGTAAGTTGTTGGGTCACATCGTTTCCACTCCCTAGAAGTAAAAAATATATCCAAAGGTTTCTGGGAAAAATCAATTTTCTGAGAAGATTTGTTCCGAATTATGCTGAGATTGTCAGGAGAATAACAGATATGTTAAAAAAAATTGCTGAAGTAAAATGGGATAAAGATGCAAGAGAATCCTTTGGTAGAATTAAAGAAGCTCTTCAAGAAGCTCTTGTTCTGATTAGCCCAGATTACTTGAAACCTTTTCAAATCTTCTCATTTGCATCATCCTCTACTATTGTTGTTGTGTTATTACAAAAAAATAAATAAGGAAGTGAACAACCTGTAGCCTTTTTCAGAAAAGTCCTGAGAGATGCAGAGTTGAAGTATGATATCCTATAGAAGCAGGTATATGCTTTAGTCAAAATCACTAAATACCAAAACCTATGTACTTCATTCCCAAATAGTAGCATATGTGCCTAATTCTCGCTACAAAGGACGTGCTAGTACGTAGTGATGTAGAAGGAAAAGAGGAAAATGATTGCCAAAATCGAGAATATGATCCTGATATCAAACCACAAATTTATTCAAAGGACAAGGACTCTGGCCAAATTGTTGATTTAATATAATTTTCAAGCTTTGGGAATTAGTTTACTGCACTCCGTAGATGAAGTCACTCAAGAAACAAATAAGATTAAGACAAAGTTTGGCAATCAAATATAAATCTCTCTCGTTCGCACCGATATAAAGATATTATTCATTATCCGTGTTTCCTTTTCTTTTCCTCCTTCAATAATAAAGAGAGGTAAGTATAGAGCTTTGAAACCGGGCGGCTCAACCTTATGTTATAATTGAAGATAAGTTGTATTGGAAAGATCTTCACACGGGTGTGTGTCGCCGTTATATTTGACAAGAGGAACCATGGAGGTGATTAAAGAATACCATGAATGCTGTGTGGGCCATTAGAGCCGGAAAGTAACTACTCACAAGATTCTTAAATTAGGTTTTTATCGTCTCTCTTTGTTTCTATGAAGGCTGCATCCGTTAGAAGTTGCAAATGCCAATTGTTTGCGTAAAATAAAAGGTTAGCTCCTTTACCTCTCCTTCGTGTTTATTGAATAATCCTTCAAACAATGGGGATTGGATTTCATTGGAGATATTAATCCACCATTCATCGGGTAGTTTAAATGGATTCTAACTACTACTAATTATTAAAAAATGGGTAGAGGAAATTCCTACTAGAAAAGCAAATGATTTGGTTGTGATGAATTTTTAGAAGAGAATATTTTCAAACAGATTTGGATGTCCAAAAGAAAGATTGTACTTAAAATGCTCAAGTTTAACTCAAATTTGTGTTCATAAATTTTTGTCGTAATTATAATGTAACATTATCCCACTCTACATCATATCATCCTCAATGAAATGGATTAGCAGAATCGTCTAATAAAACATTGGTGGTAATCTTGAAGAAAAAATCAATGAGAACCACAAGGATTGGGATTCAAAGCTGATTTTTTCTTTATGGGAAATTAGATGACTACTAGAAGATCCACCTGTAAGTCTCCTTATGAATTGGTATATGGTGCTCGTGCTTTGTTTCCCACCCACCTAGCAAGACCGCAATTTCTTTTATTCAAGACTCTAAATAGGAACCTAATACCCGATCAGAGACTAAATAAGGTGATAGAATTGAGTGAAAGCTAAATAAAGTCGTAGACAATTTAATACTTATCAGAGAAAATTAAGTTTATTTTTGACAGTAAAGGCAAGAGAAATCATGTTTCAAAGTCGAGATCTAGTATTAAGATGGGATACTCTGGAGGGGAAGAGAAAGGGAAACATGGTAAATTTGATCCTTTATGGTATGGTCCTTACAAAATCTCCGGGCCGCATCAAATAACACTCTCTATGCTAGAACATATTGATGGAGAAGCGGTGAGAATTGCCTATAAATGCTAATATCTCAAAATTATTTCCATCACTAAAGGTAGTTAGTTCATCCTTGTACATATCTGGGCTTTTCTCTCACCGTATATTTCTCATCAAGAAATTTTTGACTCCATGCCGGTTGCTGAAGGCACTCCATTCCAGGTTCTGGGTTGTTTCCATGGAAAAACACTATCCCTAGGTGGAGCCAAATGTCAGTGGGTCATATGCATATCCTTTTATTTTTCAAATATTTGAAAATATAAAAATTATAAATTGTTGGAAAAATATGTTAAAGTATCTAAATCTTATACCTTAGCATTAAAAAAAAATGTATGTTCACTATATCTAAGTTAAAGTTTAAACATTTAAAATTTATACAGTGTTTTGTATTCGATGTTTAAACATCGATTGATTCGATGGGAGGAAAGCGCCGATAATTAAATTTTCTATCAAAAGGTCCAACTCACAGCACAAATAGCGAGCAGGATATCCCGAACGAGTGCCTCCCGCAATTTATTGGGTTGACTCCAGTGGATAACGAGATGAACGACGGAGATTAAGTAAGTGGAACCACCCAAATTTTTCCTCCATACCCCAAGAGCCCCCGCAAAGACATAAGGCACCGAGCTATTCGCTGCATGTCTTCCACATCGCGATGGAATCAACGCTCACCGGCATGTCTTACCGCATTAAATTTGAACCCACACCACCTATTTAAATAATATTTTCATCTCTGCTTTTCAAATTATTTTCAATTTGTTGCACCGCACCCTATTTCAATTTTCCATCACCTACACAAATTTGACCACCCCGTAAATTATTCCCGTATAATTTTTCATCCATGGCTAAACTACGTCCCTATTATGGTTTTACTAGTCATATCCCTCTCATGGAATACCCAGAGGGATATTCAAGATACCATGTGTTCCATATTTCACCTCCCTTTCTATCAACAAAGTTACCCTTAATGATAATTCTTCCCTTGTGTTTTTTTCCATGGTCAAGTCTAGAATTTTGTCTCGCATGCATTCCAAAGACCCATCTTTTCCTAAATTTATCTATTTGTTGTGCTACCATGTATCCCAGAAGTTTTTTGCTATGAATTCCTAAGGAGAGAATTTTCTAGCAAGTTTCCACCCGCTAATTCGCCAAGCCCTATGCTATCCCGAGCTCTAGTCATCCATCCAACCCTTTCCGACTATCTGCACAGTACATTATTATGATAATCTTCGAGGTGAAGATTTTAACTAGCTTCATGTTTTATTTGAAACCTAACACAAATAATTTCCAAACTGTGACCGTAAATAGTTTTCTATGAAGGTTTTTGACGCAGAGACTCGCCCTTTGTATTAAGTAATATTGCAAAAAATTCTAGGTAAATATGATGATAATACGCTCGATAACCGGGCCCCAGGGGATGTTTGCCATGATGATGAAACCAGAATGCTATCGATATTCCATCTTATTGGCGTGAAGTTGCCAATTTATAGCCGATGAGTTTCCTCATTAACAAAGTTCTTTTCAAATTTCCTACATTGATTTTATATTTGTTCTTATATCGAATGTGGAAGAATTCATGCATTTAGGTCTAAATATTATTGATGCAAACAAAAGAAGGCAATCAATGATATTCTCGATGACAGAAGTTAGAAGGGAGAAAAATGAGGCTGCTGTTTGATTTTTCTAACTATTACATGTCAATTGCATATAAAATATTGAATGGAGTTCTCCTCCCTGCTTTTTTACCTAAAGCTCGCATTTCTTACATTTAGGAACCAATTGAAAAATTGGAGATTGGTTTATTTTTAGGATTAATCCCAAATACATGTATGGAGCAAGTGTCGTAGCCTTAGACTCCCAAACGTCAGGACCCAATCATGCTTTTTGCTTTAGATTTCATTAGACATAGCCTAAATGTCGATCGTGTCTATTTTGTGCCTATGAAAAAAGGACATATGTATAAATTACCCATGATCGATGGCCCTTTCATAGTCAATATGAGGCAGCATTTGATGAAGTAACAAGAATGTTGTATGAGATGCATACATCATTAGAAGAAACTTAGGCTTATGACCCTTATTATGCGATTTCAAGTAGAATACCCTATAATGGGTACTCTACTTTCATTCATGAAAGTAGGCTAGAATAGGAGAAGTTAGCAAGTAAAGGTGTGATGAGTTTGGGTAGGTGAAAACATTCAAAATCCCATCATAGTAGAGAAAATAACTAAAAGAAACAAAGAAGTAGTTATTAATATAGATGATGAGGAGCAGAAGCCGAGAAGAGAACAAAACTTCACAAGAACCTACATCTAATTCACCTAGTTTTTCTTTACATTTTAGAGAAGAGAAAATGCTCCCCGTTTCACCCAAGAGTCGATGAAGGCCGTATGGAGACCCAAGTCAACATCAAGTTGCTCTTGATCAAAAAAGATTTGTTGACTATAATGGATCTTGAGAAAGATCAATTTAGATTTTTCCCTGCCACATCCCACGTACATGTCAATTAGTTCTTCCACTAATTTCAACACTCGTCAATTTGACTCTAGATGTAAAGAAAATTCCATCGATGGATAAAATGAATTTTCATATGCAAAAAGTCAATTGGATTGTAAAATGACCCGACAAAGACTAATGCAATGGCAACAAAGGCAGAGAATATGTTGGGTAAAGTAATTAAACAACTTGAAGTTAGAGAAGGCTAACTCAAGAGCCTTAATAGTTCGTAATGAGTGAAATCGAAGAAAATCATTATAAATATTGGAGTAGACCCCGTGCTGACAAGACTGCTAGTGTAACTAAGTAAAGGCCGAGGTAGAAATATCCACATTGAGGAAAAGTTAAAATTACCTACCGGAGAACATTCAATGGCTACGTGTTGTAGAGGTATAAGGAAAAGGAAAAGCTACTCAGCAACTCATGCGTAAAGATGAATAAATCTCCAAAATAAAGGTAGATCATAATTTCATTACAAACCATATTGATAAACTTTTTCATAATTGCACTTTTTTTCCTAGAGGTGATGAAGATCCTCAAGTATAGACCTGCTCAATTAAATATTGATTTGTAGATGGTCAAGGAGACGAAAAAGGCTCAAACAGCATTTGGAGACTATAACAATGTTGATGAAAGTCATATAAAATGAAGTTGACGAGTACAAAATGGATTTCTCGAATGGTCAAGCCGAGATTAAAAATCTCAAAGAGAGACTAAAAAGGAAATCTCTCTACCGATACAAGCCAAAGATCGATCGACTCGATATCATTTTAAAATGAAATTCCAATTGGTGCTTCCTAATGATAATTGCAAAAGAGAAAAGCCTTATTTTAGAATGTGTGAAGAACCAATCATGTCCGATAAGCAAAAGGAATTAATAAAATCTATTCTAATTTAAGATTCATTGATTTTATTAATCAAATCGATTAGGAATTAGAGGAGAATGACACAGGACACAATGTTCTTATGCAAAGAGAAATTAATAAAATGATTGTCGTAAATGATCTTAGAAAACCTAAAAGAAGCTAATGGAAATCAAGGAAGCAATAAGTCGCTTTGATAAGTCATTCGAAAAAATGACAAGAGTAGGCTTGCCATTATTTCTTTTGGGAGCTAAAGGAAATATTTTTCCATGGAATTCCTATGAGAACTTACATTAGTATTGACAAAAAGAAAATTTGATAACAGTATGAAAAGACTCAGTGCTTAAAGGAGAAACAATGGTCAACTTCAGACATTTTCAACTATTGTGGATGATAAAGACACTTTTCACATGAGAAAAGGTCGTCCCATGATCTACCACACATTCGTATCGAATATCGCAATCCGACACATTCATCCAGGACGAAGGTAGAAATATGGAAAAAGTGTGAGAGCTTCACAATAGACCCGCCAAAAGGATAAGCATCAAAGAAAGACAAATCACTTGGACCCAGAAAAAGAAGCCACATCATCGCAATTCCTATATATTAGGATATTTATTTTATTTCTTGAAGATAGTGTAATTGTAATAAGACATTTTCAAGGCATGTAATAGATATCCTTTGAATTCATAAGTGGCTTTGGTAGTTAGGATTGGTTACAAATAGCCCAAACTACTTTTTACTATATTTAATGTAATTTCCAAGAGAAGGAAAGGTTCCAAGTTTTGGACCTTCAGATAATTATTTTGTACTCAAATATTCAAATATTAATTGAATGAGTAAGCAAAGTTTCTAGCATTTTTGTTCATGTTGAAGTGTATCCAAGTTTACATTTTGTGTTTTCTATCTATGAATAAAACAAATTTATGAGAAGTAGGTCTCTTTTTTACTCGTATGTAAGAGTTAAAACCTTTTAATTGGTGCTCCTTTATTTTAACTATTTCTTTCATATATTTCTTCCAGTAGTTTGAGATGATGATTTTCTTTGTAGGTAAACAAGATATCAAATTTTGAGCTTCTTCTTTCATTTTCTTCTAGTCACTTCATTCTAACAACAACAAATGGTAGCATTGTGAATTATTCATCATATTTGATATTTAAGGGTTTGATCATAAATACTTGAGGGTTAATAAAACAAAGACATATACATTTGTGACATAATAATATGAATGTCTTAAGCACTAATTCCTTATCACAAACCTAAGGGATTGTCTCTTAAAGTACAAAATTCCCATCCATATGTGCCACCTCAAGTTCATGCAAGTTTTCCTCCATTAAACCGCGCAAATTCATCAAGGAGAGACAATGTATCTAGATGTTGCATGTGGACTTGGTCAAATATGACTAAATCAATATGATCCAATCCTATTCACACCTATAAAGCTATCTACCTACTTATCCTTCCTCTTTTCACATGAGGAATGTTATTATTCCTTCTAAAGAGGTTAATGGGCCTCCCTACCCATTTTATTCATCTACCTAGAGATAATGCTAACTATAATGTTCCTTTAGCTCGAGGCTAAAATTTGGGAACATTATAGTCCTCCCATCCAAAATGTTGCTTGTCCTCAAGAAATCGTATAGGAGAGAAATTCCTCCTCCTCTCTCTTCCTGGCTCTTTCTAACAATAAATTCCCACCACTTCTCAAGATAATCTCGCAACAAATCTACCCTCCTTCCAATGTCTCCTCCTAAATATGCATAACCAAATGGCTTATATCATGAAAAGGTGGAAGGTGTAAGTGGAAACCTTCTTTTTGTCCCATGGCCTCCTCAAGGCAAGATGATGACACATGGGAAACCTCATTCCCAATTAGTGACCCTCTCACCCACGCCATCATCCAAATGAAATGAGTCATTCTAAGTGTAGCTCATCAAAGAAATTTGTAACCTCAGTTTATGCAATGTGTCAATGTAATGGGAGAGTTTATATTTTCCTACACAAGTAGTTTCTCTCTCCATTTATGGTAAGTATGGGGGGGTTGCTGATATTGGGCTGAAATTTCATGTCCTCAAAAATGGCCCAAGCTACCCCACAATATAAGTCAACCATGAAGTGCCTCCTCCAAGAACGCAAGTTCTCCCAATGCCCTCCTATATGAAGGAAATAGTGCGATGTGGCAATAATGGTGTGCCATTGTCTTTCAAACATGCAACATGAAAAATAGGGAGATTCATACTCCCAATGGGCATCTCCAACTCATATTCCTACTCTCCAAAATGAAGCTTCCTAGGATCATAAAATTATTAGCAATACATGAAGCAAAAACCAATAAAAAACAAGTTGCCACAGGACAACCGCAAAGGATCATAGTTCCTCTCATGGAACCGCACAAAGCAGATCCCATGCCTTCCTCAAAAAAGTACACCAAGTGCTTTCCCAGCCCACTTGTTTTCTCGCCACAATCATCTCATGGAATCATGAATATACAATTTGGTGCCAATGGTTCACACTCAATCATGTGGCTTCCCCCAAAACCACCAAGTAAGTAGCCAATCTCAATGCCACAAGTGGCTCTAATTACATCATCATATAATATGCAAGAAGGAAAAATCCTTACATAGGTACAACATAAGTTGCTCATATAAAGGAAAGAAGCACAAAACATAAAGTGAAATTGTACATCCTCCATCATGTACTTGAGACTTCGGGAGCCGAAATGGCTCAATTGAAAATTTTCCTCTCCTCAAAAGAGTAGGGACGTGGCTAAGGACCTCTCTCGTCATTCCGCACCATGCATCTCTCCATATGCTGAAATATGTCATACTAGATGCCCTCCCAAGTGAACTCGCCAAAGAAATACATGCATCATAATGCATGGAAAGGACGTCCTCATGTGGCCGCATGAAGCAACTTCTCTCGAGCTTAGAAGCTCTAGTCAAGAAGACTCGGCATAAGAATATATGACCATATCATCCACCATATACTCATAACTCTATCCGGTCATCAAGAATCATACATGCACCTATATATCCTTGGATTACTCACTAAGAGTTGAGATCTCCAATATGGATCAATCCTCCCAAGAGACAAATGGCTATGATCCGCATGTGAAGCTCTCCTCATGGTGTCAGCTCGCTACTTTGAAATCCCCTGGTGCCAAAGTCTTCCTCAAAATTCTTCACCTTCTCCAAAATCCAAGAGTGCTGAAAACCAAACAAGGTGTCTCTTTATCAAATCTAGAGATCTGCTGCTTCTAAGTGGGATGCCTCCATGTAGTGAGACATCAAAATCTTAAGTGGGACTATATATATGAGTGGACCTAGTTGACCTCTCTTCACACGTAGTAACCCATCCTGGTACGTAAACCTCTAAATAGATAAGGCTGAATTCTATTCATCCCTTGATGTTGATCCTTCTCCTCTTCTTCCATATATCGTAATGCATCATCCTCAATGAGAGACCCTTGATTCCGGTCATCTCTTGAAGGAGAAGACTTCATGTCTTCACAAATAGAATAGGATCCTCAAGAAGTGGGGATCTTTCCCTTGAAAAAAATATCATGTATGTTTTTATCCCCTTTCAAAATATGGAGTGGATTTGGTTTAATAGGTCTCTCCAACTCATGCAAAATGGTTGAGTTTTTGTTCTTAACAAATGATGGTTCACAATGTTTTGTATCAAATCTTCTCACCAATTCCTTAGTGAACCCAACATAAGTTTTTACATTTTCATGACAAAATGAAATAAAATCATTAAACCACAAATCATGGGCCATACCTTTGAGGTGCAACGCTCATGGCCTTAATAGCCTTCTTTCTCGAAACTTGGTGTAGCCGAAATAGGAATCTAGCTCTTCTACCTGGGCTTTGTCATGCACTCCGTTGATCCATCAAAGTGACATAGAAGATTCTACCTCTTACTTCTTTTCTATCTACCTGATCTTGCCTCCTTGAGTTTGGAAATATCCTCGAAGTCCAAGTGCTCCTTGAATCTCCATGACTAAGATTCATACTTCAAGGTAGTCACTCAAGGTCTCCTCCCTCGTTCATCTCCTTCCTCCATCCTTCTCAGAAATGTGAGAAATAAACCGCACCGTGGATTATCAGGTCAATGAATGCCCACACCTTTTCATGAATAGTCAGCTTGCTTCAAACCCTCTCGTAAAATATGCTACACTCCTCCCCTTTCATCTCGTAGATATTCTTTGATATTCTTCATAGCTTGAAAATAAGCAGGAGATCCTCTCTTCCCTTTATTCCCTCCAAATAATGGAGTCATGTTTTTGTTTCTTCCCGCAAAAATTCTCTTGTCCGGTGAGAAGAAGCTTATCCTTCAAATGACTCTAATTTCCGAAAGCATAGGCCTAGCCAAGATTATGCTTTGATACCAATGTAATATCTCAAAATAGGGCAAATCTACAATGTTAGAACATCTTATAATATCCCAAATTGAGATCCAAGAATACATGAACACAATATTGTAAACACAACAAGTATGTTCATGACATGAGAGGGATCAATATACAGCCATGATGTTATTAATGGATCAGCAAAAATGTACAAAGTATCACAGGACAAGACACTCAATCCAAAAGAACTAGTCTCCAATGATCAAAACAATAGATACATGAGATGTTGCAACTATATATAATGCCAGTAGAGCAAGGATCAGGCGCCTATATTTAGGTAGCTACTAATGTATATGTATATACATGGGATATGGCTTATAGAAACAAAATAAATGCCCAAAAATGAGGATATGAGCTTCAATAAAATATTTCTAAACTAACCCGGAAGGATTGTGAAACAATTTTAAAC
This sequence comes from Pinus albicaulis, assembly GCA_034641835.2. Taxonomy (NCBI): domain Eukaryota; kingdom Viridiplantae; phylum Streptophyta; class Pinopsida; order Pinales; family Pinaceae; genus Pinus; species Pinus albicaulis. The sequence goes on from CM076581.1 coordinate 920,430,282, forward strand.
ATGCATTGTGACAAATAACCCTAGGTTTAATGTGCTACCACAAACTAGATTTGATGTGAAATGAGGCTATGACAGATCTAAAATTTTATTTCTCCTCCAATGGTATTCTCCGACAGAGGGTTGATCCCCGTACCGTAAATAGACCTCTTGATGAGCTCAATGAACCCACCCACCAAATGCCTCCAAAAATAGAGTTCGGATGGTGGACTGTGTTGTGAGGATAGAAGATGGTTGGCCTGATGCCAAATATGTAGAAATATGTGTGGGAGTCCTTCTACCGATCCTCCAATGAATATACAAGCTCTCCACTAAAACCAATCCCGGAATGACTCTAAGAGATCCTCCTTCACGCACCCTACAACACAACCCAAACCCTCTAAATAGAAATTGCATTGTAGCCGAAGGAGGTAGCTTGGCCAAAATTTTGGAATGAGTAAACATAGCCCAAAAACCTCTCCTTCCCCGAGGATTAGGTATGGATTCCCGACCGGAACACCCTTGTGCTAAACACCGCAACCCCCGCTAAACAAGAGAGAGGAAAAAAGTCTCAATAGAAAAAAGAAAATAATAATCCAAACATGAATGAAAAATGTCGCTCTCCTCTCCATATATAATAAGTTTACTCTCCACAATGGGTCCCATCCATATGTGCCACCAAGCTCATGCAATTTGTCTTCCAATAAAACTCAAAGCCCATCAAGGAGATACAATGTATCTAGACAAAGTACATGTGGACTTGGTCAAATATGACAATAAATATGAACTAATCATGTTCACACCCCATAGGTGCTTAGTCCATATTCTTATCGTTCTCTTTCACATGAGGAATTTTTTCTTCCTTTTTAAAGAGGTTAATGGGCCTCCCTACCCATTTTATTCATCTACCCAGAGATAATTCTAACTAGAATGTTCCTTTTAGCTTGAGGTTAAAATTTGGAAATATTACATGGTGACATGATCATAACCACTATTTGGTTGGTCTAAGTGAATTAATTTTCCTATGGCTTGATATATATAAATACTAAATTCCAAATATTTTCTTCCATATTATCCTAAATTGGATATGGGACGAAATATACTTCCTTCTTTTTCCACGGTGAATTGTGAAAAAGCCCTCTCCCATGATGCAATATTCCACAAATTAAATCCTTATAAAAAGAAGATAAGATCATCATTCTAGTTTTTCTTGATAATTTACTACCGTATAAATATTATTAGAAGGCATACCTTTTGAGTATGTTGTTTTGTAAGAGGGGTAATTAAAAAATTACCAACAAATGGATAATAGAGTAGCCTAAAGTGGGAACGTTACCACACCCTATGTGAACCCCTCGAATTGTCACGAGAACCCACTACCCGAATTACATATTTTTTGAGGGCTTCCATGTTCCCCTCAAAAAATTTTCTTTCTTGGAGGAAGAGGAACCATGGTATTTCTTTACTTACAATAAATTATACCACTCTTTTTTTGGGAGCATGGTATTCTACAATTCTAGGAAGGGATTTTTCATAATTCACTTTTTAATTTTCATCCCTCTCTGCACATGGGTAAATTGTCTCCCTTTCTTGGACTTTCTTAATACATAAATTGGCTCACTTTCTTGAATTCCCTAATACATATTGGAATGAAACCTCTAGGGAATTTTGTGATCATAGTGCTTTACCTTTTTGTTCACTTGTCACATACTTTATTCTCTACCCTACTTTCATATATTCCTTTTCCCCTTCATATTTTTTATCCACTAAAATAAATATTGGGTATCTATGGGTTTTTAGTATTTTTGGAAAACCAAAGAATTATTTATCCTCCTATTATTCTTGTTCTTCTCTATTTCTGATGCTTTCCAATATAGGGACATCGTTTAACAATGGTCGATTTACACATTGGACTTTAAAGCTTAAGATGAGGCTAGGTGTTAGGTCCCTATATTACTAGTATAGTCCCGCATTGTCATAGTGTAACCCCTCATTGTTATTATTGTACCCCTATAACCCCCATATTGTTATTATTGTGCGCTTGAATTATTATTGTTAGTTGGCTAGATTACATTGTGGCCCCACTAGGATTACATTGTGGCCTCATGGACTTCTACAAGTATAGAAAGGAGGTTTTGTAATTTGCACTATCCAAGAATTGTTCATTCACGTAATGTATTGAGGTTTTCCCTCAAAGTGGCTTATTTATAAGGCATTGATATCTCTTTCTTCTATTTTTGGAGCTGTTTCCACCAACATTTTGTATTAGAGCTTTGATTCCAGGTGTCAATGTTCTAAGAGGGCATCGTAAATTTCTGCCATAAAAATTTTTCTACGATGTGATTCACAATATGAATTTTTGACAAAGGAAGCCGAATTATCGAGGAACATTGTCACAACATTTCCCGTAGCTTTCTTCGCAATATTTTCTTGAGATAGGATCTATGGAAGTTAGGGATTTTTGTAGGCCTTAAAATTAACCTAAACATGTCATTGTGGAATTTTCACTACAATGTTTTTTCTACGAAGGCTCGTAAGTTGAAATTTTTATAGCATGAAGATGAAACTCGAGGAACATCTTTGCAAAATTTTAGAGCTTGGCCTGCAATATTGTTAGAGATATGGTCCTGTGATAAGTTAGGGGCTTTTTTAGGATCCCGACTCTATCTCAAAGAGGTGATCATGGGAAAATATTCATAAATCTCTCTACACCTGGACGGGGAATGTCAGAAAAGTGACCAGCAAGTAAATGGACTATATTTTCCCATATCAATTTTGGATCCAAATGAGGAAATGTTGATACATGGCAAGTTGTACAAGTTCGCTCTACCCGAACTATTCCATAACTGGGTTATTGTGGAAGATTGGACATAACTTTGGCTTAAGAATCCAAATCAAATGTGACTCTATGGAATTTGAAAGAAGCTTTAGAGGGCTATTACAAGGCCAAATTTCAGATATTGAGGATTTGCAATTATATAGATAATCTAATTTCAATATCGAGTCTTCTAAAAAGAAAGTAAAGGTGTGTATTTTTCTAAATTGCATAAGTCTTTTGAACAACTGCTGAATTGATTCCAAGGGCATATTGTATAATAGATATCGCATTGGATTCTAAAATGGCTCTAAAATTAATTCAACACCCATAAAGTCTTTATAGGGTTTTACTATGACTCATGAAGATGAAGAATGGAAACATGATATATCGAATTACAAGAGCAGTGGGTAACAATTTCTCTCGCAAAGAGAAACAAAAATTATATGGAAGTTTTGCTAAAGTGTGAAATTGAGATGGATGGTTTGGAAGAAAGTGCAAGGAACTATGATGGATGGTTTTAAGAATGGCATGGGAGCTAAGATGAATGGCATGGAAGCTAAGATGGACAAAGGAACCGGGAAGGAACTTAAGATGATGACATGGAAGCTAAGATCGATGAAAAAATGGAAAACATGAAGATCCATATAAATCGTACATGGAAGGTTTGAAAAAGTTGATATAATAAATGTTTCCTAATGGTGAAAAGATAGTAGAGGAAACTCATTATGAGATCAAAATAAATGTTAATCGTGATTTCATAAAATCTAATGTTGGAAGGAAGAACCACCATATTCCATGAATGGATATGAGGAAGTTTGAGTGGAGTGATCCCTTTAACATGGATACTATATGGAACAATATTTTGATCTCAATAATGAAAAACACACAAAAAGGTAAGCATTGTAACTTTACATTTAGAACAAAATACATGTGTATGGTATTGATGTCTTTTTCTCCTGTAAAAAAATTGTCACTTGGTCAATTTTTAACAGGATACAAAGAGCAACACCTTTCTAGCCAACTGGATAAATCTCAAACAAAAGTGTTCGTAGGGGAGCAATATCGAGGACTTCCAAAAAATTGAATATAAGGGTATCCATATTCCCTATAGGAACACAGGATTGATCTCTTCATAGGTACTTTAAAGGATAACATCCAACATGAAGTTCATGTTTTGGAACCATTCATTGGAGGCTGGCATTCAAAAGGAAATAAAATTGAGAATGTAAAATTATGGTGAAAAGGAAGCCCACCACTCACTTCTATAAAGAGGGGAAGTGTTGCTACTCCTAGATTTACTAACTCACAAGGTTGACACCACAACAATTTTAAGAAAAAAGAGAAAATGGTTTTGCTACAATTTTCATAGCAAATACACTAAAGGTCATAAGTGTGATGAGAATAAATTACTTTACATGGATTGTGAAGAGGAAGAAGAAAATGAACAAGAATATTCAAAAGAAGATGATATACACAAGTAACCAACCCTAAGAAGAGGAAGAAATTAACCGACCACATCATGTAATGCATTGGAAGGAATTACCACTCCTCAAAATATTAAGATAGAAGGACATATCAAAAAGAAAAAGGTAATAGTGTTGATTTATTCAGTAGTACCCATAATTTTATTCATTGTAAGGTAGCCAAGGAATTGAATTGTTTCCATACCTAGCACCAAAATGTCAAGTGATTGTTGCAAATGGAGGAACTATAAATTTTTTTGGAGAATGCTACAATATCACGCTAACCATAATATGTATCGAATATTCCAATGCTTTTCATTCCTATGGAGGTGTTGATGTTGTACTAAGAGCATAATGGTTACAATATTTGAGAATGGTAGCTTTTAATTTTCAAGAAATTTTCTTGAAATTATTTTTATAAGGAAAGGAAGTTGAATTACTAGGTATTGAAAGGAATCGAAATACAATAAGCTCTAATGTCATGACAAGAGCTTCTAAAGAAATAAAAACGAGCGTAATTACACAATTATGCTCACTAGAAGTTCCAACATCAAAATCATTTATTTCTCATAACACAAAAAGCCTTGGACAATCATTCCACAGTTAAAACTCCCAAAGGACTCCCACCTATTTGTGATCATGATCATGCTATTCGCTTCATTCCCATGTTGTTCTCCAAATATCAAGCCTTATAGACATCCTTATCTCCAAAAAGAGTGAAATTGAACGATGATCACAAAATGTTAGAGGTCGCATAATTCAACCTAGTTAAAGCTATTTCTCCGCTTCCCGTAGTATTGGTACACAAGAAGTATGGACTGCGGCGCATGTTTCCAAATTATAGGGAGCTCAATAAGCTCAACATTAAAGATAAATTTTTCCTTTCTTCCTCGATTGATGAATTATAGGATGAATTATTGAGGAATTTATTTTACCAAGTTGATCTTCATTCGTGATATCATCAAATTAGAATGAAGACTCAAGATATTCTAAAAAACATTTCAAACTTATGAGGGTTATTATGAGTTTTTGGTCATGCCTTTAGCCTTACCAATGCACCTTCTACATTTCAAGGATCGATGAATTCCATTTTCAAACCATTCCTTAGAAAATGTGTGCTAGTACTTTTTGATGATATACTAATCTAGCAAGTCTTGGAAGGATCATGTTCATGTTGATGTGGTGCTCAAACTATTGTAGGAGAAACAATTATATGCAAAAATATCCAAATTCTTTTTCGAGTATAAGAGATGGAATATCTGGTCATATCAGATCTCATGAGGTGTTAAGGTAGACCCTAACAAAATTAAATCCATTAATAAATGGAAAGTCCCCGACAACCATAAAGCAGCTTGCAAGGATTTCTTGCAATGTGTTATTATCACAAGTTTGTTAAAAATATTGGGGAGAATAGCAAAGACCTCTAACAAAACTATTGAATAAAGATGCATTTTCATGGACTCCTCGAAGCAACCAAGTGCCTTTCGAACATCTTAAAGGGTAATGCTTAGCAATTTGGCCTTAGCTACGCTAGACTTCACAAAAACCTTTATTCTCGAATGTGATTCCTCGTGAAATGGAATTGGTGCTATTTTAATGTAGGAAGGAAGACCCATTTCTTTCAAGGTCATCCAATCAAAGGAAAGTATTTATAAAAACCTATTTATGAGAAGGAAATGTTAGGCACACGTATGTACTAAAGAAATGGTGAACTTACATAATGGAAAGACACTTCAAGGTAAAAAATGATCATGGCACTTAAACACCTTTTGGAACAAAGACTATCTTTAAGAGTTAGCTAAAATGGGTCACAAAGATGTTGGGTTATGACTTTTAAATAATTCTGCTTAAAATGGAAGCTAAATGTTGCTGGAGATGCACTCAAGAAATAATGAAGAGGTGGAAGCATTGCTTTGTGCCATTTCTATTATCCAACCGCATTGATAACCGAAGCAAGGGATGAATGGAATAAGGACGAAGAAGTCCGGACACTCATTCAAAAGCTGCGTAAACAAGATCCCAATACATCCGATACATTTAGTTTGGAAAATGATTCCTCAGTGCTGCGCATCGCTTATATCTTCGTAAGAATTCCCCAACTAAAACAAAAGATTCTTTTGGAGTTGCAAACTTCTCCTTTAGGAGGACACTCATGATTTTTAAACTGAGTATTCAAAATTTTGTGGCTAATGTTTGGTTTTCCGTAATAAATTTGAGACAATTAAGACCCCGGGTCTTCTACAACCTTTATCCATTCCAAGTCTACGCGAGAGGAGATTTCAATGGATTTATCGCAGGTTTACCTAAGTCCGAAGGAAAGAGTGTCAAAGACGGCAGTAGTTGGATAGAATTACTAAGTATGCACACTTTTGTGCATTATCTCTATCCATTTAAAGGAAGTACAATGCTACAACATTTATGGACACAATTCAAAAGCTACATGGAAACCCAAAGGTTATTGTGAGCGACAAAGATCCCATTTTTAATGGGAAATTTTTGGATGAAGTTATTTTTCTTTGTTTGGGTACTCAATTAGCTCATAGCTCATCTTATCATCCCCCTAACTGGATGGTCAAACTAAGATAGTAACAATTTTTGAAGGATATCTTCGTTTTCTTGTATCTAATAAACAAACACAATGGGTCAAGTGGTTACCTCTCATTGAATGGTAGTATAACACTTCCTTTCCATACTCGCAGCAAAATGACCCCATTTATGGTATTTTATGCATATCATCCACCGTCCATCACATCATATTTAAGAGAAAATTCGAAGGTTCAAGTAGTGGAAGATCACAATGAACAATAACAAGAAGTTCTCCAACTCTTACAAGATATCCCGACTTGGCACAAAATTGAATGAAACAATAGGTAGATCAACATCGCAGCAAGAGAATTTTTGATGTAGGAGACTCGGGTATTTTTACAACATAACCATACAAACAAATGTCCATCAAGCAAGCTAGCGATAATAAATTATCACAAAGTACTATGGTCCTTACAAGGTTTTGCAAAATATCGGGTACTATGGCATACAAATTGGAACTTCGCGCTTCTTCATGAGTGCATCCACTTTTCCATGTTTCATTATTAAAGAAGGTTATAGGTGAAAATGATCTAGTTCAAATAATATTACCGTGAACTTGATGAGGAAGGAAAATCATATTGGAACCCAAGCTGGCCATGGAAACAAGAACTCAACAGCCTACGAAATCGATCAATTTCGCAGTATCTCATCAAATGGAAGAACTTACCCACCTAAGATTCTACATGGGAGGATGAGAATTTATACAAAGCACCCGTAGCTAATCAAGCATTGAGGACAACACTCTTTTTCAAGGAGAGGGCATGTTAGGTCCATATATTACAAGATACTCCCTTATTGCTATTATTGTACCCCCGTAACCCCATATTGTTATTATCACTCCCTTAATATTATTGTTAGGTTGGCTAGGATTACATTATGGTCCTACTCAGATTACATTGTGGACCCATGGACCTATTATATATATAGAAAGGAGGTTTTGTGAATTTTGTATCATCCAAGAATTGTTCATTCATGTAATGTATTGGAGTGTTTCCCCCGAAGTGGCTTATTTCTAAGGCGTTGATATCTCTTTTCTTCTATTTTTTTTCAAATTGGTTTCACAACATAGGGGATGGGGTGGATAATTCACAATGTTTCTTGGGATTTCGCTCATGAATTTCCTCTACCATGTGATTTAGGTGTTTTTTTTACCTAAATTTCAAAGCCTTTTTTTTAGCTTGAGGGGAACCATCAATCAATGTGGCTACTTTCTTTTGTGTAGAGGTATCTTTAGGAATTGATTTTTAGCTACACATTTGTTTTTCCCCTCTTCCTTCGCTTTATATGTTTCCACCGATCTCCTTCTATGGATTCTTTACAAATTGCCTAATTTTTAGAAATATTTGAGAAAAATGATCATATATATATGTAAACTGAAAGTGAGGGGAGGCTGGTCAGAACTAACCATTGGTAGTGAAACCAACTTCCCAACTAGAGATTAATAATTCTCAACAAGAATTTAACTAGATATATTTCTAGTCATATTTTGGCATGAGATTACATCCCATATCATGGTTAAGATCAAACAATATATTGACCTAGAGCTTGAACAATATTCCTAAATGTCTCTTCATTCCAAAAATGGAGGGGAAAGAAAGGAAACCTCAACTAAACTAGAATTATTGAGGGAATATAATTTTCAGATTAAAATCTAAACTCCATCGATTCAAATAAATCCCCTACACACTAACGAATTAAGGTGGCTCAAAAAAGATGATATCTCAATTAGTTTTCTTGAATAAAACATAAAAAAAAATATTTCCCAAAATGAGAACTAGAGTTTCCCATCAATATGAGGTCACCGATATTGGTCCACTCGTAGATTTATTGAAATAAGTGATGGATATTCCTATATTTTTTTATGAGTATTCAGAAATTTAAAGAGCCATCATGTGTAATTAGTTAAAATGGATGGTAAATCCAACCACTATCATTTGATTCCATTTTCTACTGTTGTCTTCATCATATCTCTTGTAGTAAATCATCACAAAATAATTTTTTCTTATTGTTGGAATGAAAATTCTAACATAGATTCACACTCGTGAAAATATTTTGCCAACCTATATGTCACAACAATACAAAAGATTCAATTATTTTAACCCGCATTTACATGAATGCATTTACATGTTAAGTTGATCGCTCAAAATGAAAAATAAAGGAATTCACGAAGATAATTTGTTTCATCAAAGAAAATATGTTGGAAATTTTAGCTTCATCTTTATCCCGTCTCGCACAAACACTAAAAAAAAACACTACGATTAGCCGCAAGTCACCATGCTTCGCCGCAACCTACCGTAGACCACTCCGCTGCATATGAACAAAGGTAGGTCTAGGTAGCTCACCACACAGAAGCTAGGAAGACTCCCTAAAAACTCCTCGTGCTCCATCATATAATAAGTTTTATCGCTTCTACCTCATCCTTTCGTTGTTCACATATTGGGTATATTTGTCAATAAAATCATGGAACTCATGCTTAAACTTAATTTTTTAGAGTTTTAATTATAACAAAGTAACTTTACTTAAATTTAGTTAGCTAGTCTCAATAATTTTAATTAGGGTTCCAAGAAACAAAAATAAACTTTTCTGGGACAAAAAGAACATCAAATTTCTCTATCTCTCGCCATAGATGACTATTTAAGGAACATAAAACCGTCATTCTTCTCTCCAACAATACTGTAGAAGTCTTACTGATAACGCAACGAATCAAATTCTTTTCAATCGGTCTCAATGTAGTGCATTCTAGCAGAGATAATCTAGACGTGGACACTCACATCCACATGAAGAGAAAAGAAAATTTCCATCTAAGGTGTTAGTGTCACTTGCATCCTTCCTCCAAGATCAAACATGCTCTTACAAAGTGATTTTAAGGTGTCAAACAAATTTTTGTCATTTCGAGTCTTCAAGTAAAATTTGGTCACTAGGTATTAGGTCTAGGGTTTTCTTTACTCCTTTCAAAGTTGTTCAAAGGTGCTCATTCATGTCACCATTCAGCCTAAGTGTACCATCATTCGTAGGATTTTCATCATCATGTCAGTTCCAATGGGCCATTTTACACATTGTTCATGCTTTAGTTGTGCCTTGGTAAGGTTCATTTCCTCCTAGGCTTTTGAAGGTAATTTCTCTTGGATGGTTAAATCATCAGCGAAAATTGTATCCCGATGTTCATACACCTTTCCTTATCCATAATGTACCTTATTAAACACTTCCCATCACTTTCGATCCCAAATTTTTTCATTTTCACACAAACCCTAGTTTCTTGCTATAACTTGGCACCTTTCAGGCTAGGCCTCAGTTTTTCCCTTTGACCCCCTTCCCCTCACCATTTGAAATTACACTTTCCCCCTCGCTTCCTAACACCCTCCTACTTCCAAAAATTTTCTCAATAATTTAGAATCCCATTATCCCCTTCATTTCACTTCATTTCGACACATCCCTTGTTCCACACATCAGATAGGTTTTACTCCAATGATGTTTCGAGCAATAAAAGATGAATTTTTGAAAACCGAGAGAGGAATAAAAATCCTTCACTTTTACACAAAAATATGGTTTTAGATAAATTTCAAAAATACGCTTTCCTCGTGAGAATTGATGCACCTCTCAAGCACCTTGGGAAAATCAAGCTTTTTCCTATCTTGGTTGACCAAATGACTTGTTTATGAGTCAAATGATAGCTAGACACAAATATATTTCTAATTAGCTATCATGAGGTCAATTTGGGAGGTAGGAAGACCTTCAAAATTTGACTGCAACAGCACTCGCTTTGAGGCGCCTCATTTTGCTCATTTTGACCAGTCTTGGGAGATTTGGATTTTTGATAGGGCAAATGAACTTCAAATTGAAAAATTCCACTTCTTGGGTTGGAAAATTAGACTTAATAAGATTTCCAACGAGCTATCCCATGCCCACTTTGGACACCGGGAAGGTCTCCAAACGCCTCCTTAAAAAGGCGCTACACATTGAGATGGCGTTTACGCATTGGGCATGGTTTGCAGCAATTTTGTAACTGCGCTATGCATTGAGATGGCGCTTGCCACATTGGGATAAAAAGCCCGGGAATCCATTCAAATCTTTCCACCAAGGCTCTCAAATTGAAAAAATTTTTCATTTCCCAAGTAATTTAACATCCCTCCATGACCAATGAATGAATTTCTCGTGCTTATGGTGATTTAAAGGGAAAAGTCAAAACCCTACCTCTTACATTTCTTGCCAAAAGTAGTTGCATAGGTTTATGAGTTGTATTTTACTACCAATTCCACTCCTAGATATCTCTCACTCCCTCACTCCTTTATTCCTTCATTTTTCCTTTCGTTACATTTCATCCACTCATTCCTTAATTCCCATATCCCTAATCAACTAACCAAAAATCCCTAATCCCACTATCCCAAACCCTAGTCAAATATCCCCAAAACACTAATTTCCAACCCAAACCCTAGATGTCATCCCGTAAACCCTTTCATTCCTTAAAACTTACAAACTAGCATCAAACCTCCCCTCATCAATCCCACTCATCCATGGCGCTCAAAAACATGAAGACAAAACCTAAGCTACCAAGAGGAGGAAAATCAAATTGACCACATTCGATCAAGAAATTCAAAGTCGAGCGAGAGACTTGGCTTGAGAGGGTCAATATTCATATGAAGAAGCTGTCGAGAAATCCAACAAGGAAAATAACATGTTGAGGCACATGAAGAATCATTATTGGGCAAGAAATCACGTTTGCAAGGCACTTAATCAAGATCCCGAAGGTAAAGAAAGAGGGTATTAAAGTACAAGAAAAGGCATGATAGACTCCAAATTTTGCCTAAGCTTCCTTGGCCTGAAGATAGTGCATGATTGAGGACACTCAGCCCAAATTTTAAGAAATTTGGGACACATTTTTTCAATTTTGATTTTTTGGCCTTAACACAACATTTTCCTACCCGACGCGTAGCACCACTTGGCGTTGGTGGTTAAGGATCGGGGAGCTCGTATTGGAAGCATTTTTGGGAAAACCTCATTTTTTGGAGGGGCAAATGGTAACCAAATTTATAAATTCCACTTGGGTTGAAGGTAGACAGTAGAGCTTTCTGAACGAGCTATCTTCAGACTAATTTGACTTCGGGAAGGCTCGAAATCGGCCTCCAAAGTGACACGATGCATAGAGATTTCAGCAGCCGTGCACATTGGGAAATTTCCGACTCGTCACCGAGTAACTCTATTTTGCCCAGTTTCGCCATTTTGACTTTTTTATCTCCAAAAGTAAAACTCTTGATGTAACTTGATGTAATTTCATGGCTTTGATGTAATTTTGGCACATTTTTACTCATGCAATTAGATTCATTCACCAAAAGTGAAATGTAACCGAATGAATCCGCTCTCCTATCTTATAGAGGCAAGTTGTTCCACTACCTATTTTTCAATTCTTAGTTTAGATATTATTGAAAAAGCTCCTAAACTAGTGAGCTCGACCCTCAGAGGCATGGGGATGAGTTATGCTTGTCTATATATCTTCAGAAGTTCTTTACCAGCTTTCGTGGTTGGACACTTGGGATTGCTTTAGCTCCATTGTACATTTCATCTTTGCATTTTGCGAGGAATGCACTGTGGTTTGCGACTTCTTTGGGATCCATGGCTCTATGTTTTGATGGTGTGTTTTTCTCATGATTTTAAGTTTAATGATGTTTCATGTATCATTTCCCTTTCTCCTTTCTTCTTAAGTTAAACAAATGTATTAAAGTTAAAATTCATTAGATTTACGTGTTGCTCTTCCTTGAGTTTTGTTTAATTTTATATGTTTTCAACTCGTCTAATAGGATTCTGAAACTCCTTCTTCAACTCCTCCCCTACCTAAGATATCCATTCCATTCAATTTGAAGCATGAAAACATTTGCCTTTCTTTTTCCCATTCAGCTCTACAAGACTGATCATTTCCGACCCAAAAATCTTCCTTTTCCTTCGATTCCAACAAAACCCCAAAAATAAAATCAAACCTTTCACATATATACCTAGCCTAAAATCAGCCTTTATTTCAAGTCATCTCAAGCCTTATCGATTATTTTTCCGAGATTGACCAAGAGAGAGTTCTTCTTCTGATCCTGGTAGGGCTGGGCCACCGATTAAGCATGGTTTGATGTTACCCTGCATCGCTCTTCAAATTTGAGGTAGATTTAGGAAATAACATAAGGAAAGGAATCCAAGAATATACCATCTGATCCTGGTGATTTGCCCTGAATACCATCAAATTTTCACGTTTTATCGATATCAACATTAATCCTAAAAAAAAATTAGATTATTTCACCGAAAACCTGCAATAGAAAGAACTCCTCCTTACATTCACTAAAAATTCCTTTTCTATTAGAGGTAAAGCCGACATAAAATGGAAAAACACAGATCAATATTGATATCGATTTTCCTTGTCATAACATCGATATGTTGCCAAAACGTACATCAAATTTTCCAACAATTCTCTAGCTTCAAATGGCAGACACCTCTACTCGATCCACCAAAAATTTACCCACGCTAGCTAATGCTTAAAAATTTGCTCGACGACATGTCTAGATCTAGCTCGAAATAGAAACCTCATCTCTATTACATCGTAGACTTCCATGCTAAAAATTCAACACCCAAAAACTTACTTGATGTCTATCCACATTAAAATTAATACTCACGTCATCGCTTAAATGGATTTTGAATCTCGCGCATGCTGCAGAGCTTCCGGTGCTCTTGCAATTCCAATTCACATATAGGAGCACAAGTCGTCACAAACCGTATACGACTTACCATGGAATCCATAGTTCACCAACATGGTGAAGCGATCAACCAACCACCGTAGGATACCAGTTTCTCGTATTAGTAGTCCCCTCACACAAAGCTCGGCCACCGTATCAAATCCCAACACTAATTCATATATTTGTTATGTGCTTAGGACAATGATGCTACCAAAATAAATGTACAAATGGACGATGGGGCCCTCTTGTCCACCCACTTTGGCATGGAATCCATTGCTTTCTAAGGATTTGCGCCACTTGTGAATCATGGGGATTTCATCTTCCGGTAAAAGTCGAATGTAAGGGAGGACCTCCATGTTCCTAAAATGGCACTCCCGTTAATCTCAAATAATCCACTATGTTGGGGTCTAGTTCATAGAAGGTGCTCAAGCACACACAACACATCACGACGCCTCCATTTGCCGGAGATAAATTTTCAGCTTTGTGTACTTTTTACTTCATGAGTGACATATGAAAATACCCCCATTTTCGCTTAGGGGGTCACAGACCGACAACATTCACGCTCTTTTGGCACTTGGAATTGAATCCCATGTTGGCCAAAGATATGGCCGTAAGAGTGTTAAAATATATAATTACCGTTGGGTGTGTGGAGCTTGATTATCTTATTTACTTTGTATCATAGCATTGGACCTCTATACTTAAAAGGGCTGCCAACGCCGCCCGTAATTAATTCTTCATTGCCATGGGGGTTCAAGGGGGGAAGAAGGAGCTCCCACTCATGAAATGGGCAAGGCTCCCAAAGCTAAAAAGAGATAAAATCGCTTTGTTAAAGCATAGTACTTCTAGTCAACTGGGCTGTTTATAAAGCAACATGATCCGATGGGTAGAAGTTGGTGTTTAGTTTATGGATTTTTTCCTACAAGGCAACCCTCGTATATATGAGGTATTGTATTATGACTGTAGACATGTGTATTCTCAGAGAGAGAATATAGGGGAGACCGTGAGAGAGAACAAAGGATGTTACAAGAAATCTGATGTAGGTTTTGTCTCTAAATTTTTTGGCCGGATAATAGAAAGGAAGGACTCGGCTATTCAAGGTGGATTTAGCTCAAATCAAGTTGAACCACTGATATCTATCTCTTTTCGTTTTATGTGTTTTGTGTGCTTGTATTTTTTCGTGATATTTTATGTTGGAAATGTTGTCATTGATGGCAAGGGATGAGAGAATAACAAAGAGAAAGCACATTTACAAGATAGGGAAAAAAGAGAAAAGCAGTAAGTAAAAGAAAGAGAAGCGTACGACATCGTGAAGAAGCAAAGATAGAACCATTTGAAGAAGCAAGGAGCAAGATTAGAAAAATAAACATAGCAAGAGGAAAAAGGGCCAATGAAAGTTGAAGATCTAGCACAACAAGAGTCGTGGTAAAATAAATTTCGTACTCGTATGTAAAAGGATTTGTTTCAAAAGATGACATGGGTAATTTTGACCTAAATTATATGTAAAGGAGCTTTGATTTCGGGAGAAATGGGGTGATGTCTCTAGCGCATGTTTTAGTGTGCAATCAATTGCGGTACAGATCACATATGTGGGTCGATCGTGGTTTATAAACCGCTCTTGAATAAACCATGTGGCAAGGGTTCAAAATTAAAGATTTGGTGTATAAATTGAAGGAATTAATGGTTAGTTAGATATGATGGTTTTGAAAGTAGCAAATATTATAGTCTGGCGGACCGTGGTATAGTGATTAGTTTGCTTAATCAAAAACTTGAATGTGCGCTCTTAGAAGCGAACCGTGATGTGGTACAACCCCGAACATGAAATGAAAGGTTGATATATTATATATCATAGCAAAATTGGAAGACAGAATGGCATGGTGTTGCATCGGTCAAGGCACCAACTAAAGGCAAAGAATTCGTGTTAAAAGACACAAAATAAATCGTGAATAAAAGCATTAAACTTAGCAATGGAACTATAATGAAAAGAAACATTGAAGTGGAATTTATAAATAATAAAGGCGGAAATTGCACTGGACAGGTGTTTAAACCATGACTAGAGGAACGTAAAGGCTTGTTTCCGCTTTGACTGCACCACCTTCATCTGCAAGCTGTAATTAGAAAATTAGCGTGATTCCATATGTTGGGTGACACTTGTCCCCGAGCCATTTTGGAAAACCACTCTCATTGCGTATTATCGTCATGCATCTAAGCTGCTTTATATCCGTCGATCACACGGGCAAGGCGACATGCTTCTCTGGCCGTCGAATGAGAAGGGAGTTAAGCGTGTACCCGCTCCATCATGTGAATCCCTGAGAATTAACTATCGTGTTATTTGGTTGCACAATAATTCATTATGCACGTTGGATCACCAAACGAAGCGACATCATCATAGCCCTCTGATGGGCGGATGGCTTATGAGGGTGCGAAAGGTTATATGGATATATTACTACCGGGTTTTAACATAAGACAATGGCGAAGTATCGTTTGTAAATAATTGAAGTGGGGAATATATATTATGAGGAAACCATGAGCATGTAAGAGTATATTTATGTTATTATATATAGAATGTTGATGCGTTTCTGGTTTAAGCTAAAGTCAAGGATACTATGATTTCTCGAACGTTGGGTAGAAAAATGTATAATATATTGGTATATTACGTTTATAGAAATGTCGTGAGCCAATATTACATTTGTTCTAAATCAAGTATATAAGTGCAAAGGCACGAAAGTTGGATATGCATGTTTTTATGCATAGAAAGAAGAAAAATTGGACTAAACTTTGAAAAGCATTTATACATGCAATGTGTGCACACAATTACAATAAATAGAGGTATATGAGATAGTTACATGACAAATGCGGGGCAGTAAAAGGACAAAACCATAAGCCAAGGGCCGAGTGAATTTTATATATTGAAACCCCGAAATGTAAATGTTCAATTTTTTTATATTGTTTGTGATGCAAGAGGCAAGTATCCTAAGGAAAAGAAAAATTCCACCGTAACATGGAAATTTGTACATATTGTTATAATTTTAAAATGAGTTGACAAAGAATGAGAAGACAAGAACCCAAAGAGTCATGGCTTTTCACTCCAAATCTTGTGAAATATAAATATGTGAGGAACTTTATATATAATATCAACTTGATATGCATAAGAGAAGGAAAAAGAGAGTAAGGATAGAGAATGCAGTAGTGCATAGAAGATTGAGGCAAGTAAAAGATAAGGAAGAGAGGAAAGCGTAAAGAGATGCTACGGTAACGTAGCCGATACTCGAAGTAAATCAAAGAAACATTTATTTAGATAAATTGAGGAAGTTGGAGCTTCTCTATCAAGTTGAAGCTGATAGCCGCGCTGTAGGTAATCGAGGTCAGAGCCTCCCGTAGGTTGGTGCCTAGAGAAAAAGTGGTGGGAGAGGGAGTTGGAGCTAGTTTCTTTGCATCACAACAATAATAAGATGTGGTTTTCTCCCTTTATTGGTTTCACTTCATATCCGTTGTCTCTATATGTGTTACTTATATGTTGATATGATCCAATCAATCGCTTAATTTTTTCTCTCACAATAAGTTTGATTTCACATTAACTTAATACTTCGTTTCCACATTGTAAGAATGTTCATTATTGTTACAACAAGTTTGGAAAAACAAAAAAAATTAATATTAAAGCTTGTGTTAAACTAATTCACCCCCTCTCGCTTTTAACCAAATATTCAACAATTGCACGTAGCGAGTTCCTTTGTACCACTTAACAATTGAAAGGAGATCCTAGGTTCTCAGATGGCTAGTAAAGAAGGATGCTCAACCAATAAAGCTCTTTTTTTGCGGGGTCTTAAATTATGCTTTCTCGGAAAATTAGAATGAGTGACATACATAATGTTCTAGGAATAGAATTTTAATGCTAGAATTAGGATATGTCAAAGGCAATCAAATGACTTTGTGAAAGAAACCAAACAAGATTTTGTAGCTGGGTCATTAGCCATGAATGCCATATTAAATGGATTGTGCAACACATTTTACTGAGTAATTCATACAAATACACCGCCTAAGAGATGTGGGATACTTCGTAGAACATCCATGAGGGGAGACAAGAAGGTAAAGACTCGCCAAATCAAGTCTATAGAGCCCAGCTTTGAGAACTTAAAATGAATGATGATGAAGACATTACTAGCTTCTTTTAAATTCGCTTGCAAAAAATAGTAAATAACATGAAGGCTTTAGTGAAACCATAAAAGAAGTTGTAATTGTAATAAAGATTCTAAGATCTCTTCCACTCTAGTTTTAACCCCAAGGTGTCTCGTAATAGAAGAAACAACTGATTGGGAAAACCTTGACCATGAACTAGGCCACTAGGAAATCTAACAAAGATATGAGATGAGACTGGGCTGCATAGCTGCTACCAGGGAGGCAACTTTTTAAAATTAAAAGAAGAAAGAAGAAAAGGAAGACATATGCTCTTTCTCAAATGAAGAAGAGGCTAAATTTGTCAAGAAGTCGTGGATAGAGGCTCGTAAATACAAAGGAAAACTTCGTTTTCAAATGCTTTACTTCGGGAAAAGTTGGAAAGTATGTCGTTAAGTGTCCCCACAAGAAAGTAAAGAATCAAAGCTCAAGAATCAGGAAAAAATACATCAAAGAATTGCGTAAAGGAAAGAAATTTAGTAGAAAATCCTTCTATGCTCAACAAGACAAAGAAGGTATCCGAAGACTTTGATGAACCCTCAAGTGAAGAAGGAACCTTCGAATTTTTATTGATGGCCATAGAAGAACTTGAAGGACTCTCAAGAAGATGAAGAAGAAGAAGGTGAAGTTGACCTCAGGAGGCTGCTGCCCTTGAGGATATTGATAGACTCAAACTAAAGTGCAGAAAACAAAAGGAAATTCTCCCTACATGAAGCGAGAAGAAACAGCAATTCGGGAATCCTCATGTAGCTAAAGATAGAGCTAAAGAAGCCAAGAAAATAGAAGACATGTTAGCTTAAGCAAGTCAAGGAGAAAAACTTAGAAAGCCAAGAATTTGAAGAAGAAGTAGTATGTCTCGTGAAGAAATTAGAAAATTCTCAAAGGAAAGTGGCTACAATTATTCTCAAACAACAAGTTTAGTAGTAAGTTGAAAGAGAGCTATGGATGCTCAAAGATCTCCTATGATAAAAACTGAATAGGATATGAAGGAGAGTCAAGTAAAAGAAAAGAAAAGAAACAGAGAAATTATTTTTGGTAAAAGAAAAGAAGGTTGATGAAGGTGCCTCAAATAATTCCCACAAAAGAAGAAACATGTAAGGAGGGAGATAGAATCCGTAAGAAACCTTATAATAAAGAATGAAAGAACACTCTAATAAACAAAAAAGAATCATATACTTAAGATGACAAATTTGGAAGCCATCAAAGAAGACCTTTTCCTCCTAAGTGAAAAATGCCAATTCATGTGTCCGTTACAAGTCGGGACACATTGCCGTATACTATCATGCAAGGAGGAGTAATTCAAACCAAGAAATATGCAAACAAGTGGGAAGAGACTATCTCAAACAAACAAATGGAGAAGACAATCTTACATCAGTATGCAAATAATTTCTATGGTTATTGTTTTTATTGTAAGGAATTTGGCCGTGAAATAATCGAAAGGTAGAAAAAATATGGACAAATATTGATGGTCAATACCCTGGAAGGAGGTTTATGAATCAAAGAAGTTTTGCCCATATTCACAATTTTGCAAAAATAATGATCAAATGCTATGTATGCAACAAAATTTGACATATGCCTTCCAAATGTCCTTTTAGGAGGAGGGATTTATCATCTCACAAAAGATACAAAACAAAAGGATGTCTCATGGATAAAGAAAGTGAATAAATGATTTTAGTTTAATCCGTCAAGATCTAAAAAGCGGTGTATTTGGATGTTGGTCGCTTTCAAAAAACACATGACCGGGAGACGGTAAAATTTTATAACTTTGAGAAAAGAAATTTGGAAATGTTACTAAAATGATAAATCAGAAAATAAAAGGAAAAGGCTCATATAGCTTGAAATGGCACAGAAAGGCCCAAGATGTACTATTTGTAGATGGGATTAAAGAAATTGTTGAGTGTCAACAATTCTGTGATAAAGGTTAGTTCTCTTTAGAGCACAATATTGTGGAAGTCATCAATCACCACAGTAAGACTCTCGCTTTCAAAGGAGTTCGAACAAGAGAATAATTTTTACATTGTGAAAGAGGAAGATGAAGCATGTCATCTTAGCAAACTTGAGGAGTCATGGTTATGGCATAAAGGTTACATACACATCACACTGTCGACTAAGCAAGAAGAAAGTTTCAAAGAGACATGCAAAATAAAAAGGCCTTCTATCACTATATGCAAATCTTGTCAATTGGGCAAACAGACTTGGTGACGTTATTTTAAAGCCAAGATGAGTTATCAACAAGAAGACCGGCCCAGCCTTGTGCACATGGACCTATGACCTGCAAGAACCAAAAATCCAAATCGAGAATCCTACTTCATGTTTATATAATTGATGTAATTTCCTCCGTAATGACATGGGTGGCATTCCCTAAGAACAAATTTAAGTTCTGGAAAATTTATATTCAAAGCATTAGCAGAAAATCAACACGATGCAAAACTTAAAATGAATCGATCGTACAGAGGAGGTGAATTCACGTATTATGACTTTGCCGAACTATGCAATGAATATGGGATAAAGTAACAATTTACTATTGCAGTGGACACCCCTGCCAGAATGGAGTAGTAGAGAGACAAAACAGATTCAGACAAAGAATCGCCAGAGCTATGATGCAAGAGAGTAATATTCTCAAATTTTCTAGGTGTATACAGCACACACTGCATATCCTTAACAAAGCTCACTTAAGGCCAAGCAATGACAAGACTCCCCATGAACTATGGCACGGAACCACCAATCAAACATTTAATCTTTGGAAGCAAGTGTTACATAAATAATAATGATGAAAATCTTGGGAAATTTGATGAAGAGCATGAAGGATTTTTTTCTAGGATATGCTTCAAAAAGTAAAGGGTAACAGGTGTTACAACAAGACTCTTCAAAAATAGTAGAAAGTATTGACGGAGATTTGATGAAGAACTTCCAAACAATACAAAAGATAGATACTATTGGAAGGAAACGACAACCATGAAGAAGAAGACCAAGATGATATGTAGTAAGAAAGACAACAAGATGGTTTAACCGAGCTTCTAAAGCCCCTTCTAGATACACTCCAAGAACCATCCTCAAGACCGATCATAGGGGACAAGAGAAAAGGATCTAGACAAGAACGTAGCTAATCCGAATGGCGAAGAGGTATATATAAGCCATGTTATCACAAATAGAGCCAAAGAGATTTGAAGAAGCCAGCAAGGACAAATATTGGGTGAATGCCATGAATGAAGAATTAGACCAAATTGAGAAAAACAATATCTAGGAACTAGTTCCTAGACCCACTGGGAAAAATGTCATAGGCTAAAAATGGGTATTCAAAAATAAAGTGAATGAGGAAGGATAGGTAATCAGGAATAAAGCCAGACTTGTCTGCAAAGGATATTCACAAATCGAAGGACTTTATTATGATGAAACATTTTCCCCTGTAGCTAGAATGGAAGCCATCAGAATGTTTTTGGCCTTCGCATGCTATCAAGACTTCAAGGTATATCAAATGGATGTAAAATCTTCTTTTCTGAATGGAGATCTAGAAGAAGAAGTCTACATGGAACAACCAGAAGGTTTCTCTTTAACAGACAAAGAAGACTATGTGTGCAGACTGAAGAAGGCTCTATATGGACTGAAACATGCCCCTCGTGCTTGGTACTCAAGTCTGGATAAATATTTGCAAAAACAAGGCTTTAAGAGAGGTGGAGTAGACAACAATCTATATATAAAAGCCCATGAAAATGAACTCCTGATTGTTGTAGTATATGTTGATGACATTATGTTTGGAAGTAATAGAGAAGAACTAGTAAAAGGGTTTGCTGATAAGATGAAAACAGAGTTTGAGATGTCTATGATTGGAGAGCTCAGTTTCTACTTAGGACTTCAAATTCAGCAAAAGAACACAGGTACATTCATCTCACAGGAAAAATACTTAAAAGAAATGTTGAAAAAGTTCAAAATGGAGGACTGCAAACCTGTGTCAACTCCCATAATCACGGGATGCAAGCTGTGTGCTGATGATGGATCTGCTGATATAGATCAAAAACTCTACAGATCCATGATAGGAAGTCTGCTGTATCTGACAACATCAAGACCAGACATCATGCTAGCTGTAGGACTAGTGGCTAGATATTAAGCAACACCTAAACAAAATCACCTTCTTGCAGTCAAAAGAATATTCAGATATCTACAAGGAACAACACAGTATGGACTTTGGTATTCTAAAAAGAAAAATCTTCACTTTGACAGCATACACAGATGCAGATTGGGCCAGCTGTGTGGATGACAGGAAAATCACAAGTGGAGGTGCTTTCTATATAGGAGAAAGTATGGTGGCATGGTTAAGCAAGAAACACACATCTATCTCTCTGTCTACAATAGAAGCAGAATATATAGCATCAACAGCATGTTGTACACAAGTCATGTGGATGAAGCAAACCCTCCAAGACATGAAGGTAAGCATTGATGAAACTATCTCAATCAAATGTGATAATACAAGTGCTATAAGTATATCTAAAAATCCTGTGCTTCACTCAAAAACTAAACATATCCCAATCAAGTATCATTTTCTTCGAGAACAAGTGGCTCAGAAGATAGTAAAATTGGAGTATGTACCAAAAAAAGAACAAACAACAGATATATTTACCAAACCACTTGCTAGAGAACCATTTGAATATTTGAGAGATAGACTAGGGGTAGTATATGTAGATGCTATTCTCTGATATTAAGAAAAAGCACAGTTTCAGGGGGAGAACAGAAACGAAAATATCATTCCAAGGGGAGATCAGCCAGCAAGGGAAGCATGAAACAGGTCCTCAAGATCAAAAGGATTATGGCAAGAATACATCCAACATAAAAGAATCAATAAAAAGACGAAAGGGTCAGTGGTGAACCCAACGTGAATCTAATCCAAAGGTTGGAGCAACAACGTACAAAGTCAGAAGATCTCAGAGAGAGAAAAGCACGAAATGTTGAAAAAGGATAAAAACATAGGATCAAAGGATAGAATCTACACTAAGAATTCAAACCCCTTGCCATTGATGTCAAAGGGGGAGGAAGAGCAAGCAACAGGAGAAAGGATCCTAACAGGCAAACAGAGGAAGTGTATTGCCATCAATGCCAAAGGGGGAGACTATTGGAAATGTTGTCATTGATGGCAAAGGAGATGGCTGAGGCAGGAACAAGACAAAGAAAGCAGCATAGCAGCAAGATGTAGAGAGGGTCGAGCAGCAGAGACAAAGGCAGCAAAGAAGCGAACAAAGGAATCAAAGGAGATAGGCGGACGAGAATGTCGAAATATAACAGTCAAATAGCAGAACGGAAGCAACGACAGAGATAGAGAAAGAGGCATAGCGAAAGGCAAAGGCAGAGGCAGAGGCCGAGTTGTTATCACAGAAAGGTAGAGGTAGAGGCAAAGCTGTTATTCCGAGGATCACTACCCCAATAGGTAGATACACTAAACATAATATTTCGAGAATCATCACCTAGCCGGAGGATACATAAACTCAATTCTGGGAATCTTAACCCAAGCGACAAAGTATATATATATAAACCTTATTCCGGGAATCGTAACCTAGGCGAAATCGGAAGCTTATATATATGTAGCGCGTTACATATATTGCGAAAGATTAAATGACTAAAGGTCCAAAGCATATATATTAATTTATATAAGTGGAGCGCTTTATGATCGAAAGAACCAAAGTACCATAAGGTGGGACCCTTTCCCAATCGCATCGGAGAAAAAATGTGCAGCGGAACATGTAAATAAAAACTTGCGATTGCAATTGAATCCCGGACCCGATGGGCTTATAAACTGTGATTAATACGTATTTGAAATCCGGCCTAATCGCATCGGAGCATCGGAGTATAGGCATATCAAAACATCCAACCAAAACTTGCGATTGTGATTGAAGCACGGACCTGATGGTTCAATAATTCATAATTCATATGTGCATTTGAGTTCTGGACCCGTACATCGCATCAGCAGAACGACGATTAATCACATCGACAAAATACAGTGAACAGTGGTCAATCGCATCGGACAAAAGCAGAACATCGAAGCAATATATTAAAAGATTGCGATTGCGATGGAAGTCTCGGACCCGATGGGCTTATAAACTATGATTCATGTAAGCTTGAGTTCCGGTAAATAGTGAATCATCGGAATCAGAGAATTGGAGCATTGGAATGTCGATACATTCAAATGGAAATTGCGATTGTGATCAATCGCAATCAGAAGAAGTCGAGGAGTAATGTATAGCATCGAAAATCGTGACAAGTGGGCCCAGACATATGATATTCTATTTATTATATGGAATCGACACCTTATATTAATGTTTATAATGCTTTACTTGGGGAATATGCAAACATGGTGATATATTTATATATTGTGCTAAAGTCGAAACTTATAGAAAATGAGGTGTGTGCTGGGCATTCGTTAAAGTAAATTTATGGGTTTTTACATTCGGCTGGAGAATATATATGTATATATATGCTGATCCATATAATAAATACGCTGGTATTTAATATAATGGTTTTTATAAAGTTCACGGATTGGGTTTACTACAAGAGCCTGCAATGACAAAAAGGAGAAAGACAACCTCAGAAAAATGTGCAGTAATCCAAAAGAACAGAAGAGGGTTGATTTGAAAATAAATTATATGGACAGAGAATGTGTAAGCAGGTAGCCCGAGCACAGAGATTGAGAGTGAACAGACATTGCCCAAACTCATATATATTTAAGAATAAAACCTGAAATGCGGTTACATATGTGGCTGGTGCACACAGGTACAGTAAACAGATGAACAGATGCAGAAGTGAATAAAAAATACAGAACAATCACTCAGTAGCAGCAGAAAAGACAAATCCAGTAAAGCCAAGTCCCGAAAAGGAGTTGAGTGGAATTTAAATGTGTAATTGAAGATGTAAATATTTTTGTTTTATATTGTTTGTGATGCAAAGGAAAGTGTCCAAAGGAAAAAGAAAAATCCCATTGTAACATTGAAATTTGTACATATTGTTATAATTTTAAAATGAGTTGGAAAAATAATGAGAAGACAGAAGCTAAAGAGTCATGACTGTTCACTCCAAATTCCTTGTGTAATAAAAATAGTCATGTGAGGAACTCTATATATAATATCAACTGGATATGCATAAAAGAGGTTAGAGAGAGTAAGAATAGAGAATGAAAAGTATAGAAGATTGAGGCAGGGAAGATAAGGAAGAGAGGAGCAGAAAGAGATGCTACAGAACATAGCTGATATCTGAGGTAAATAAGCAAACACTTCTTTTGATAAATTGAGGAAGTTGGAGCTTCCCTATCAAGTTGAAGCTTGATAGCTATCAGTTGTAGCTGACTAAGGTTGGAGCCTCCTGTAGGTTGGTGCCTGTAGAAAAATTGAAGGGAGTTGGAGCTTCCTTGCAAGTTTTAGCTTGCAGAATTGAGGTTGGAGCCTCCTGTAGGTTGGTGCCTACAGAAAAATAGTGGTGAGAGGGAGTTGGAGCTTGCCTTTGCATCACAACAATAATAAGATGTGGTTTTCTCCCTTTATGGGTTTCCACTTATATCTGCTGTCTCTATTTGTGTTGCTTGTGTGCTGAGATGATTCATCAAATCTGCTTAATGTTTACTGCTCTCATAATAAGTTTAATGTCACATTAATTTAACACTTGCTGCAACATATTAAGAATGTTCATATACTAAGGTTGAATACAAAAGTAAGTTGTAAATAAGATGATGAAAATTTAAAAAACTCATGTATGTATTGAACTGATTCACCCCCCCCTCTGAATTCAACTAAGAATTCAACATATTGTGTGTGTATTCTCAGAGCGAGAAAAAAAGAGGGAGACTGTGAGAGAGAACAAAGGATATTACAACGGATCTACTATAGGTTTTGTCTCTTCATTTTGCTGGATAATAGAAAGGAAGGACTGGCTGTTCGGGGTGGACGTAGCCCAAAATGGGTGAACCACGTATATCTGTGTCTCTCTGGTTTTATGTGTTTTGTGTGCTTGTATTTTTCGCATATTTTATGTGTTGCATTGCTCCATAATATATAATTTTCTAACAACTGGTATCAGAGCCGAAGGTATATTTGGCTGATAAACTCGCAGGAAAGAAGGGTTTCCTGGTTCGAGTGGGAGCAATGGTGGAAGATGGTAAGTTTAGGGTCGAGAAATTTAACGGCCAAAACTTCCCATTGTGGAAGATGCAGATGGAAGATTATCTGTATCAAAAATATTTGTACCTACCATTGAGCAGAAAAACAAAGAAGTTGGTGGCCATGAAAGACGCAGAATGGAAAATTCTCGATAGAAAGGCACTCGGAACAGTACGGTTGTGCCTTGCAGCGTCAGTCGCCTTCAATATTTCGAAGGAAACAACAATAGAGGGTTTGATGCAGACGTTGGAGAAACTATATGAAAAACCCTCGGCCTCAAACAATGTATTTCTTATGAAACGACTATTTAATATGAAGATGTCAGAAGGTGGATCTATTGCAGACCATTTAAATGATTTCAATACAGTTACCAGTCAGTTAAGTTTTGTAGGGGTAAAATTTGATGATATAGTTAGGGCTCTTTTATTCCTGTGCTCATTGCTAGAAAGCTGGAATGGTTTAGTTATGGCCATTAGTAACTCTGTCTCTGGATCTAGTACTTTAAAGTTTGATGATGTTGTCGGTGCTATCCTTAGTGAGGAAATGCGACGGAAAAGCTCTGGTGAGACATCGGGTAATGCTTTGAGTGCAAAGTCTAGGGGAAGAAGAATGGAAAGAGGAAAGAGCTTGGGTTATCGCAGTAAATCAAGGAAAGGTAGATCCAAGTCCAGATCGGGGATAGTGTGTTGGAAATGCGGAAAGAGAGGACACCTAAAGAAAGATTGTAGATCTTGGAAGGGAAAAGAAGGAGATGCACAACAAGAAAACAATCATGAAGCAAATGTGACAGGTGATGTGTTACAAGATGCTTTGATTCTTTCTTTCGAAAATGTTACTAATTCTTGGGTTGTAGATTCAGGGGCTTCATTCCATGCCACACCTGATAAGAAATATTTTCATGACTATGTTCAAGGAGATTTTGGAAAAGTTTGTTTGGGTGATGATAAACCCTGTAAAATTGTTGGAATGGGTAAAGTTCTTGTAAAACAACAGAATGGAAACCAATGGCTACTAAAGGAGGTAAGGCATGTTCCAAATCTGAAGAAAAATCTGATTTCAATAGGGCAGTTAGGCGGTGAAGGTTGTGTGACAACTTTCACAGATAAAACTTGGAAGGTCACCAAAGGAGCCCTGGTAATAGCAAAAGGCGAAAATGTTGGTACATTGTATTTATGCAATGGTATTTCTAACTCTATTAATGCTTTAACTTCCAAAGGAGCAGATGCAACATTATGGCATCATAGGCTCGGACACATGAGTGAGAAGGGGATGAAGATTCTTCACTCAAGAAATTTGTTGCCAGGTTTAAAGAATGTTGATTCGGATTTCTGTGAAAATTGCATTTATGGAAAACAAAAGAGAGTCATAATTCTCAGAGTTGGGAAAGAAAAGAAGAGCGAAAAATTGGAGCTTGTGCATACAGATGTATGGGGACCTTCTCAGGTATCATCTCTCGGTGGCTCTCGCTATTATGTTACATTTATTGATGATGCAACTAGAAAAACTTGGATTTATTGCATTAAAAATAAATCTGATGTATTTGATACTTTCAAGAAATGGAAAGCTTTGGTTGATATTGAGACAGGAAAGAAGTTGAAGTGTCTCAGATTAGACAATGGAGGTGAATATTGCAGCAAAGGGTTTGATAGGTACTTTTCAGAGCATGGAATTTGTAGAGAGAAGAAAGTTCCAAGAACACCACAAGAAAATGGTGTGTCAGAAAGGATGAACAGAACAATCATGGAGCGTGCAAGGTGCATGAGATTGGATGCAGGATTTCCTTTACAATGTTGGGCAGATGCTGTAGATACTACTGTTTATCTAATAAACAGAGGGTCTTCAAGTTCCTTGGATGGTGGTATTCCAGAGGAAGCATTGACAGGTAAAAAGGTAAACTAATCTTTTTTAAAGCCTTTTGGTTGTGAGGCCTTTGTCCATATTAATAAAGAAAATAGAACAAAGCTTGAGGAAAAATCAAAGAAATGTACCTTTATTGGATATGGTGTTAATGATTTTGGTTATCGCTTA
The DNA here is from genome assembly GCA_034641835.2 of Pinus albicaulis. Taxonomy (NCBI): domain Eukaryota; kingdom Viridiplantae; phylum Streptophyta; class Pinopsida; order Pinales; family Pinaceae; genus Pinus; species Pinus albicaulis. Next base: position 920,458,162 of record CM076581.1, read on the forward strand.
TATGATTATGAAAATCACAAAATCATTAGGAGCAGAGATGTAATATTCGATGAAAAGGTCTTGTATAAGAATCAGTTGCAGGAAAAGAAACAGGAAAAATAAAGCAAGGAATACACGGTTCTTGATGAGATAACTGAAAAAGTAAAGGTGCCTGAAAATGATAATAATCAACAACTACAGTAGAAACAACCACCACAACAGCAACAGGCACCTCAAACACCTAAAAGTGGTGTTATAAGATCTACCAGGATAAGTAGACCCCCTGAACGATACTCTCCTTCATTATATTATTTATTGCTGACTGATTCTGGTGAACCTGAATGTTATGAAGAAGCAATGCAGGTTGAAAGCAGGAAGAAGTGGGAGCTAGCCATGGATGAAGAGATGGACTCCTTAATGCATAACCAAACTTGGGACTTAGTCAGGTTGCCTGCAGGTAAAACTACATTGCAGAATAAATGGGTTTACAGGCTGAAGGAAGAATATGGAGGAAAACAGAGGTACAAAGCTAGACTTGTGGTGAAGGGGTTTGCACAAAAGAAAGGTATTGATTTTGATGAAATATTTTCTCCTGTTGTTAAAATGACTTCAATCAGAACTATTTTAAGTCTTGTAGCAGCAGAATATTTACATCTTGAACGGTTAGATGTAAAGACAACATTTCAACATGGAGATCTAGAGGAAGAGATCTATATGGAGAAACCAGAAGGATATGAGGTCAAAGGGAAAGAAAAATTAGTGTGCAGGCTAAGGAAGAGCTTGTATGGCTTAAAACAGGCTCCAAGGCAGTGGTATCTAAAATTTGACAAGTTTATGTCTGAACAAGGTTATACTAGATGTCACTCTGATCATTGTGTTTATCTAAAAAGGAAAAATGATGGCGGCTATATTATATTGTTATTGTATGTAGATGACATGCTTGTTGCAGGGTCTAACATGCAGGAAATAAATGTGCTCAAAAGAAAATTGGCAAATTCATTTGCAATGAAGGATTTGGGAGCTGCAAAACAAATCCTTGGTATGAGGATAACTAGAGACAGAAAAAATCGCAAATTAACACTGTCTCAGAATGAGTACATAGAAAAGGTGTTGAAAAGATTTAATATGCAGAATGAAAAACCAGTTAGTACACCTTTTGATAGCCATTTCAAACTTAGTAAGGAGATGTGCCCAAAGACCCAAGAAGACATGGATTATATGTCTAAAGTTCCATATGCATCAGCAGTTGGAAGCTTAATGTATGCAATGGTCTGCACAAGGCCTGATATTGCACATGCAGTGGGAGTTGTAAGCGGGTACATGAACAATCCAGGAAAAGAACATTGGATGGCAGTAAAATGGATTCTCAGATATTTGAGAGGTACCACAAATCAAGCATTATGCTTTGGTGGTTCAAACATTGCTCTACAGGGATATGTTGATGCGGATATGGCAGGTGACAGAGATAACAGGAGGAGCACTACAGGATATGTATTTACTGTAGGTGGAACAACTGTCAGTTGGGTTTCAAAAATCCAAAGTGTTGTTGCACTTTCAACAACAGAAGCCGAGTATGTTGCTGCTACAGAGGCTAGTAAAGAAATGATTTGGTTACAAAGGTTTATGGATGAATTGGGTAAGAATCATGATATGGGCACACTATACAGTGATAGCCAAAGTGCCATTCATCTTGCAAAGAACTCAGCATTTCATTCCAGGACTAAACACATACATCTCAAGTACCATTTCATATGGTTAGTATTGGAAGATGGAGAGTTGAAGCTGGAAAAGATACACACTAGCCAAAATCCTGCAGATATGTTAACAAAAGTTGTAACCAAGAAGAAACTAAGAATGTGCTTAGTTTCAATTGGTATTCAAGGATGACGATGAAGATGAGGAATAGCTAGGTCCAAAGAGGAGTCATTGTCCAACAAATGAAGCAGTGGTGGAGTTGCTACAATCAGTCTCTAAGTGGGAGATTGTTGGGTGTGGAGCCTGATTATCTTGTTTACTTTGTATCACAACATTGGACCCCTGTACCTTAGAAGGGGTGGCAACACCTCCTGTAATTAATCGTTGCCATAGGGGGTCTAGGGGGGCGGGGGGTGACAGCACTGTTTGGAGAGCCCCCTAGTGGGGGGTTTCAGGGGTAGTGCCCTCGAAGCTAAAAACAGATGTAAAATTTCCTTTTAAAAGTATAGTAGTTTCTAGTCAATCTGGGCCGTTCATAGGCGGATGATCTGACGGTAGAAGTTATGTTTAGATTAAGGTTTTTTTCCCTAGAAGGCAACCCCCACTTTTATGAGGGTATTGTATTGCGACTGTGTATTGTGTGTGTATTCTCAGAGCGAGAAAAAAAGAGGGAGACTGTGAGAGAGAACAGAGGATATTACAACGGATCTGCTGTAGGTTTTGTCTCTTCATTTTGCTGGATAATAGAAAGGAAGGACTGGCTGTTTGGGGTGGACGTAGCCCAAACTGGGTGAACCACGTATATCTGTGTCTCTCTGGTGTTTTGTGTGCTTGTATTTTCGCATATTTTATGTGTTGCATTGCTCCATAATATATGATTTTCTAACAACTGGTATCAGAGTGGTTGAACAGTGTCCCATACTTCGTAACCTCCATTCTTCCTCTCCAGAGTGCATAATTATTTTCATTGAATAGAGGTACACCATTCTTGGTATGCTCCATGACCTCCTTCCAGCTGTTAAACTGCTATTGAAGGTGTTAGGAATCTGTAATTTTAGCAGATTGGTAAGACTAAAACTGCAAAAGCAACATCGTTTCAACCAACTTTGGGATTCTAGGATCTGGCCCTCCTGAATCCGGAGAGGGATCTCTCCAATAAGTACAAATATGGATTTGTCTTTGAAGTTTGGGGTTATGATATTAGGCTAGTTATGAAGGCCAAGGGTTTGTTTGTTTTTTGGATAGTTGAGCATGATTACCATTCAAGGTGGAAAGTTCTAAATGCAAAAAGTTTCAAAGGTGAGAAGTTGCAAGCAGTAAGAGTAAGCTTCGACCAAAAAGATAGACAATTGCTGGTTTTAGTCCATTGGGCTATGGATTCATAATAAGGTTTAATTGGAATAGCAAGAGGCAAGAGTGGTCCATGGGGCAAGTCATCTATGTCTAAGGATCTCTTTGAATATTGATTTATGGAATGGAATGATACAATAAGAAGGAGAAATAAACAGATGTAGAAACAAGAGTAGCCCAGGATCTGGTAAGTACTTCGAAACTAGCCAACCTTTGACATGGACTCAAGAAAAACATAAAAGTAAACTAGGATTTGGTAAGTACTTTGAAACTAGCCAGCCTTTGATACACTTTCAATAGAAAACATCTCAAAACAAAGGGAAAATTGAAGGCAACTTTTGGAGTAGAAACTAGCGGGCCGGGCTCACCACAAATCCTCTCCTAGCTCTTCTTTATTTGGTTTCATTCAAGACAAATAAAAAGATAACAACAGAATGGCCTAAGATCTGGTAAGTACTTTGAAACTAGCCAGCTTTTAACACATCCCAAGGGAAAAAATCAGGCAGTTTGTGGGATCAAACTGGGACCAGGGCTCACCATATCTTCCTTAGTTCATCTTCACTAAACATATACTGAAAATAACATCTAAGAATAATATTCAGCGAAGAAAATAAGATGAGGGAACGCCAGCATTCATATTCTTGAACTAAATTAAAATATTCCTAAATAACACAATTTAGAAGAAAACATTCAAATAAAGATTTTCAGTCAGAGAAGGTTACTGATATACAGTAGGTCCTAGCTCTATACATGCTATTATTTATAGAGAATATGAAACACAGATGGAAATAGAAACAAAATAACAAGTTACAATTAGAGAAACATCACCGTCAACATAGTCCAGGATCCCATAAATCAGCTTGTATTGATGCTTCAAACCAGTTACAGCTTTAAGTCCAGTGCTTTAGGTTAGCAACCATCTACACATCTCAGCCTAACCTATCTATCACCAGCAGAGCTCCAAGAGCCAGTGAATCACTATTTACAATCAGAAGTTTTAGCTCAAGTGTATATCAAAGTTCTACAACCAACCCCTCACTCATCTTTTGTTGTGATATATATGGAAGAATTGAGGAGGTGAGATGCGATAAAAAGATCTCAATTACAATTAATACGAGTTAATGTCTTCTTGTGCCCTAGGGGGGCTCAATGAAGAAACTATGCGAGGGTGTTTCAACGTGATGAATTGATTTACACTTGCTGAATTAGCTCGGTAGAGGCTTTGTCGACCTTCAGGGCTACGTATTGATGCTAGGTTACTCGGCGGATATCGCTTGCATTAAGTTTCGACATTGCGAAGTAACTTTAAACTCTCTGTTGTTAGTATAGATTCTTTGTCGAAGCGTACGAAAAAGAACCACTTTAGCTACGCATAACTAATAGCCCTAACAACAATAATGGCTGCAAAACATCTTCAGATCTGCAATTAGTAGTTAAAGTGCTGCAACAAACAGATCTATAATGGAAAGATATTAAGCGGTGAAGTAAAGAGTTTGCTCCATGCATCCAACAGACAAGACAAGAACACGATTTTTGAATGAATTTTTATATTACAGGGCACCTGGGAGGAAACAAGAAGGTGTATCCAGATCTCCTCAATGGGATGGGTTCTTTGTAGTCCTCGGCACTTCAGATCTAAGCTTTCTCTCTCTTGTAGATGTAGAAAAACCCAATGTAGAAGGTAGAGCTCAATGGGAGCAAAATGGCAGAAATGAGACCAAGTGTATAGATCCAGAGTGATCTAATATGCAACAAAAGGTGAAGAATGATGGGGAAAACCCTCCTATTTATAACAAAATATTGGGTCTTTCTAGATCTTGGTGCATGATTAAAAAAAATGTTAATCACATCTAGATCCACCTCTATGGAATATTTTATTATTATTTGTTGGAGGGAAAGGGTGTTTGACTTGGGTCAAATCCCTTGATTAGTGAAAAATAAATAAATAAATGATTTATCTATCTTTTTAAGGAAGTGGTTGGGATATAATCAAATAAATAATGATTTAGTTGATTAATGGTGGTTGATTTGGTCATATTTAACAAGGAATATTATTTAAATAATTATTCCTAGAAAATAATAAGATAACTATGGGTTTATCTTATTAATTTCTTTGTTTTTGGGTTAAACATGACTGGGAATAATAATTAAATTATGGTTTAATTAATTATTCCTTTTGGGGTTTCCTAATTAACATAGTGAAAGCAGTTTTACTTGGGGTAAAACTGGTCTTACATGGTGTACTTAGGTCCATCTAATGATGAAGAGTTAGATGACCAAAAAATGGTGTAACAGATTGCCCCCCAGCGTGCGAGTGTCAGGAGCAAATCGTATGACCGAAGTACGTTGTAAGAAGACAATCACTAGACAACAAAAGGGTATGTCAGAGAGAGAAATATGAGGTAGATGGTGTGCTGAAGGACTAGACCCTGAGGAGACGAGACTCGCAGGTGCAACAAGTCTCTGTTATGAGAGGGTACCTGTGCTGAAGGCGGCGGGGGAGGCATACCTATGCCCGCCGTGACAAAGTACAAAAGAATAGTGTGTCCGGTGAACAAGGGACCGAACCATAGAGTACAGCTGGCATAATCAAGAGCCAGATAAAAATACAATGAAGAGTCTCACATACATGCTGTGCCTGGGATAACAGCCAGGACTAGTACAATAATATCTGAGTACATGAGATAAATACAACCCAAATGCCCCTGTAAATGGGGAAGGGCTCACAAAATCTGACTGATACATGCAAATCATAGAGGTGCTGCAAGTGGCTAAAGCCAACATCATCAAAATCTGGAGCGGCATCAAAGGCTGCAATGAAGAGGTCATCCGGGCATGTGGGGGGCTACCTGCAGGGCCACCCCCTCATGAGGGCGGAGACATCTCACACACGCCCGGGAATCATCAAGAGCTGCTGCTGGGTCACTGGACTGTCCAGTATACGAATCTCGATCATGCTGAAAGGAGCTGGAGAAGCAATCAAGTCAAAGGGAGGTAAGAAATCCCCTTGCCTGATCCGAGGCACCGAACAAAAGTGGAAGCTGGAACCAAGGTACACCGCCCTCTAGACCTTGCTTCTGGAATAAGTGTGTTGAGGTCGACAGAAGGAGGCCCGCCTTAGGTGAGGCAATGAGAGATCCTCAACTAAGGCATGAGAGAAAAGCAATAGAGTGACGGACAAACTGACACTAATGATGATGGCGGAAATGGGAAGGGTGGAGTGGCGAATGGACGACTTCCCTTGTTAGAGCATAAAGGGCATGAATGACATGGCGGCGACTGACACAATATCGAAAGGGACAGGGGACAGTGGGGCTGAAGGTCATGAGATGCGACACAAGAGAGGAACCAAGCAAAAAAGAATGGAGGGCTATAGTATGGTGTAAAAGGATGCAGGATAGACTCCATGAATGCAATGATGACTCAACTCGGATGCTCTAAGCAAGGGCGACTAGATAGTGCTGCCACACGATAAAGGCCCCAATGGGGGGTCATAGAAGCATGAGTACAAGGTGGGTACTCATGACGAAAATCAACACGAACATGGACAAGTAAGGGGGCGATATGGTGCCCCAAGTACAAGTGTCGTAAGTGAGGAAATTCGATTTTAAGGAGCGGTGAAGTGACCCTTCGTGGAAAAATGTGTCCGGGTGAAGTATCAAATCACCAAAAACTAAGTAAAACCCATTTGAGAGCTCGGTGAGATCTATCCAGCGGTGCTGACGGTTCGTCGAACGGGGCTACGGTGTGGTCGCGGCAGTCGAAAGAAGAAACAGGGGTTCTCTTTTAATGAGGCTGTTTTCCCTCCAAAATCATTCATTTGCTCTTGTTGCTGTGGTGAATGTGGAGAGGAGAGAAGGCCCTAAATCTTGCGGCGAACGTAGCGGACAAACCGACCGTTGGATTCGAGATCTGTCAGTTGGAGGTAAGAGCCCTAACCTTGCTCTTGCATTTTGATGGATTAGATTTGCAGTTTAGGGCCCAACACCCCAGAAACAGCCCCTCCCTCCTCTCTACGGCCGGGTCGCACCTTTTGGGGCAAAAGGTGCGACCTAGGACGCAGGTTTTGGGGCAAAAGGTGCGACCTGGTCCAGAAATGGGCAGAAAGCTGCGACCTGGGAGGGGAGGGGAGCGTGATGCTGTTTGATGGCTGGGAGTTGGGTTTTTGTGTGTGGTTATGGGTTGCCCGATCTGTGCCCTGACAAAAAGAATGTGTTTGTGCAGGTATGGCAGAGTTACGAGTCAACTGGAGAGAGAGGGATCTGGGAACACTTCGGGCAGAGATCCAGGCGGATCAGGGCGTCCGTCGTGTATTGGCCAGAGTTGGGGTTCTCAAGTTTGTGGAGAACCCGTTGATGAGAGCAGGGGAACCATTACTGGCCCGGATTATCAGTTACTGGGATCCAGATCAGGAGATCTTTGTAGTGCAAGGGCACAGGATCGAACTGACGGTCCAGGATGTGTACTTCCTGACCGGCCTCCCACCATTGGGGATAGTGGGAGACACGCAGCCAGTGTTGCCGCGGGGGCGGCATATCATGGAGTTTGTGGAACGCCATTGTCGACCGGGTTTCCAAGTCAAGGGACTCGGATATCGATCGGGGATCTAGAGAGGCTAGAAACCCGTGCAGTGGCCGCAGCTGTGCTGCGAATCCTGGGCACCCAGGCGTTCCATCACATCACCGGTGGGCGGATGATGATAGTGGAGAGTGTGTTGAGTGGGACCTACTTTGGGTGGGCCCAAATGATGTTGGTGTCGCTAAAGCGACAGTTGTCGCTATGCAAGCGGCAGGTGAATCATGATTGCTCATATGGGACTTTGTTGTGTGCCTTCTTCTTTGAGAAGATCCCGACCTTGAGGCCTCGCGTGCAGCTTCCAGATGGGGGCCCGAGAGAGCCCAGGATGCGTCGTTGGGGACGACTACTCTGCAAAGGAGGAGGAGGGGCGGTCGGGCGAACATTTCGACCGGAGTTTTTTGCCCATTGGGATCGGATGCCGTTGTACATAGACGACTACCCTTATAGTGGGATGAGCTACTGTGGGGATCCGGATCTGCCACTTCCGCCTGGTCGAGTCTGGGGGCCCGATGGTAAGTGACAAATTGCTATTCTTATATGGGCATGTTTAAAGTTTTTTGAATAGTAAATAATGATATTGATTCATGGACTTTTGGTATGCAGATATAGCACCGGTAAAACCGGCCGGATATATGGGACGACCGGCAGCGTCTGGAGCTACGGGTCCGAGTGGATCGAGGGCAGCGCAAAATGATGGTGCGGCTGCCCTACTGGAGGACATCCGCCGTAGATGTGAGCAGCTGTTGACCGGAGTATCAGAGCGCGGGTGGCAGGATTTAGACGACCAGTACATAGAGCCATGTGTTGGTCTCCCTTCGGAGTGGCGAGGTATCATGCGGCGCATGGCGATGGCCGGTCAAACTATGCGTGATCTACATGCTGCAGGGGCAGAGCCATTGGCCCGGGAGCCTCCAGATAGTGATTAGGGACATATGGTGCCCCCTTTGATGTATGTAGGGGCGGGGGGTGCCTCCTATAGTGTAGGGAGGGGCATATGGTGCCCCCAGTTTTTGTTTTTGGTTTGTAACATGCTATGGGCATGTCGGATGTATATGTGTGGGGGGGGGCGTATGGTGCCCCCAGTTTTTGGAACATGCTATGGGCATGTCGTATGTATCAGAGTAAATGGACTCATCAATATATGGTTTGCGACACATATTATGGATATGCATTGTCTTTTGATGGTTGATTGAATGTTATTGTCCTGTATGAATTGTGTGTGATAAATGCCAATCTAGAACATGGTTTGCAATACTATCTACGTAGTGATTCTGGTCTCTGGGTACATGGTTGAAAGTGATGGTTTCAAACGCACGTATTAAGACTTTCACTCGTAAGTAGCGTCGAAACAGTACAGGGTTATGCACACGATAAACACCATTTAGTTGCATGACAAGAAGCAAGGAATCCAAGCGAACGTGCAGGTGGCGAATGCGATGCAGCAAAGCATCAGCTAGTAGGCCACGCACTGCATCGTATTCGGCCTGATTGTTGGTGGAAGAACCAATGCATACCCCGTTAGACAGAACGAGGTCATGCAAGGGGGTGAAGATGGCCCACCCTGCCGAGGCAAGATTCCTGGAGTAGCGACTTGCACCATCGGCGTAACCGATAAAGGATGTGGACGGGGGGATGCGCGAGGTGGTGTGACAAGACAATACATGAGGGGATGAAAGGAAAGGACGGCAGCGTGAGGGGGCAGAAGTCATCAAGCGGAAATGGCGGGGGGAAGGGGCAAGATGAGCAAAACTCAAACAAGGTGATGTATGAGGGCTATCGGAAACATGGCGAGGACTCGGGTTGCGAAGGTCAACAGAGACACCAGTGGAGTGATCTCGAGTATCAAGGGACACAATGGGGGAGGCGGCAGACGGGCTAGGTTCCAAGTGTCGTGCAGAGGAGGACAGGTAAAGAATGGTGACTGTAGATTCCGTCATCTGGACATCAGGGGGGGGAATATGGATGGGATCAGTGGAATCCTCAGGCTGGGCTGCAGCATACTGCGCGAGAATGGGAGAGGCGGATTGATTTTGTTCAACCTCATACTCGCGGATTACCTCAGGGGAGTCACGGTAATGCGTCAGGTGAGGACAATGATGGGAGTAGTGGCCATGGACACCGCACAAAGCACAAGGCTTGTTGGTGCGGAGAGTCTTGGGGTTCTTGGAGACGGTCGAAGCAGGAGTGGGAGTTTCAGGGACCGTAGTGTCGGGGAACGCGACTTTTACCATGGGGCGAATACGGGGTAACTCGGGACAAGCCTGAGTGGCATGACCGATGACATCACATAAGGCACAAGGCTTCGAGGGTGGGGGAGGAGCCGAGGTGGTTGTGGTGGTTTGGTCTTTGGTTGCCCCCCTGCGGGCTTTTCCTTTCTTCCCGGGAGCCGACTCAGCAGGAGAAGGGTCCTGTGGAGGTGCTGGGGGCGCGTTGGCTATGGAGGAAGCGAGGGGGACCGGTTGAACCGGTGTCAAAGCCATGTAAGGTTTGGGGTGACCAGGGGGGGTGGCGGCTGGGGGGTCAAGGTACCAAACCGGAATACCCAAGGTCAAGTTAGGGAGAGAAAGGGTGGCCATGACGAGGACGGAATATACTCCGGGAGGGGGAGCCAAGAAGGGGATCTGTCCAGCAGGGTAATGACCAGGAGGAACGGCTCCAAGATGGTTAAGGCCAGGAGGGACCGATCCTGGAGGATAAAGAGGTGCGGGGGTGGCAGCTATAGGGGGAGGGCCAGAAAGGGGAGGTCCGGCTGGCTGAGACGGATGGCTAGGAGCTGGTTGCGGAGGGCGGGGAGGAGGGTGCGGGCTAGCTGAGGCAGGCCGTTTATGGGCAGCCTGAGATGATTGCATCATGCAAACATTCGACAAGCTGGGATCAGTAACGGGAGGGGGAGGAAGGTGAGGAAAAGTACCAAGCAAGGTGGAATCTTTATAATCGCCGGGGGAGACACTGGTCAAGGAATCGACAGTTTGCTTGTTGGCTACAGAAGAGATGGTCGTCTCGGAGGAGGACTGAGACGATGACTCATGATACGATAGCTGGTCAATGGTGACTATCTTCCCGTTATGTGGAAAAGACATCTTACGGAAGACCGCGGATGGGACAGCAGACATGGCATAGGTGTAGCTTCGCCCCAATAGGATGTTGTAGTCTAGAGGGGCGTCAATGACTTCGACATCAACGCAAACAGTCTTACCGGCGAGGGTGATGGGACAGTTACGAAACAGGCCAATAGGCTGGGAGGCATGACCGTCCCACGCTCGAAGGGTGATCGTGGAAGGGGCCAGCTCAGGGGATCCGAGTTGCTTCCAAGCCGAAGCGGACATCACACAGGTGGATGCCCCCTCATCAATTATACACCGGGATACAGTGGCGTTCCGGATTTTGACTGGGATTTGGAAAGCAACGGAAGGAGGAAGAGGAGGGTGGTCCGATTGAGTGGCGTCGAAAACAATCATTTGGTCATCGGCAGGATCAACAGCGCCCACGGCAGATAGTAGAGCCTTCTTTTGAGAAGGGCACGACTGGAGGAGTTCCAGTGTGGAAATGGCAGCAGGGGATTGTGCCAAATCATCTACTATACTGTACGATTGAGCGGCTCGACCGGAGGCAACATTTCGGCGTAAGGGACCCTTTGGAATCTTTGGGTGAACCTCAACTTTGGGTTGAGGGATGTGTAAGGGGCCACTGGATGTCGAAAGACGCTCTGTAGAACCTGAAGATGGAGGCTCGGGAGCAGACTGAGCAGGGGGCTTGGGGTACTGGCGAGACCGAGTTTGAAGGTGAAGGTCGACGGAAGGGGACGGATCGGAGTGCATCATGAGGATCTGGTAGTCAGAGGAACCAGAAATGGACGAGGGTGTGGCGGCATGGCTGTCCGGGGGGTGGGTAGCCACGAATCCCTGTTGAGGGAAAGGATCAGTGAACACAGCTGGCTGGGTAGTGGCCACATTAGGAGGAGCGTGAGGGGAGGTGTGCTGTCCGCGCAATGTGGCTTGAGACTCCCACATCTGTCGCATCTGGGGTAAGAGAGGGCAATCGTGAGTGTGGTGACCGTAAACACCGCAACACGAACAGGGCTTGTTTGTGCGAAGCGGCCTGTCCGGCCTGGGCGGAATGCCCTGAGGCTGGTTGCTAGTGTTAGGGTCCTGACCAGAATTGTGTCCTCGGTTACCAGGGGCAGATGGGTTCTGGTTGCCTCTCCGCCTTCTTTGGGAAGGGGGATTAAACGCACCCTGCTGCGCAAATACTTGCCCTGGAGGGGGTTGTAAGGGCTGTTGCAGGTGGTGAGGAGGCAAGGGAGGCGGAAGCGCATATGCTGGAGGAGTTGGCGCACCAGGCTGCGGATAAAAGTAAGGGTTGGGTTGGGCAGCATTGAGGTAAGCAGGAGGTTGGGCAAAAAGAGGAGGCATGCCGTATCCTGGATACATGTTGCCGGGAGGGGGCAGAGTGCTAGAGGTGCTGGCCCCCCCCTGAGGAAGGCCATGGCTCATAGGAGGGTGAGCAGAGGGGTGGGAAAGAGATCCAACAATACCGTCGGCGGAATGAGATGCCCCCGGGGCGTTAGCGCCACCGGGCCTGGGGATGTCGGGAAGAACGGTATAAACATAACCAGATTGAGCGTAGATCAGGTCATATTTTAAAGCTATTTGGAGGGCGGCTTCTTCAGATTGAGGAAAGTGAGAGGCGACATCTTTTCCGATGGGAGATGGGAGGGTGCGAAGGAACCGGTCCATGTAAACCCGATCTTCAAAGGGAGGGGCTCGACATAAGCTCCGTCTTCGTCGCCATTCCTGAACATGGGCAGAAAGGCGTGTGGAAGAGGATTGCTTAAATGAAGTCAAGAGCTCGGTACCAGTGTCGTATCGGAGAGGGAGCTGGAAGTACGACAAGAAGGCTTGGGCAAGAGTCTCGAACGTGGTATGGGAGGAAGTGGCCTGCTCGACATACCATTTAGAAGCTTCGCCGGTAAGCGTGCGTTGGAACAACCGAAGACGGATGGAGTCATCGGTAATGGAGTTGGAGGAACACCACATGTGGAAAGAGCGGACGTGATTGGTTGGGTCTTCGCCATTAAGGCCCTCGAACTTAGGGATATCGGAGGGTAACTTGGTAGGCATAGTGGGCCAGGTAGTATTATGGTGGATGGGGTCGTTAATCAACTGATGGAAATCGGGGAGGCTGAGGCCTGCAATGTACGGCAGCACAGGGGTGGCCGGAGTAGTGGTTGTGACGGTTCCGCTAGAAGGAGGGCCGGTATTGGGGCCGCTAGCATTGGGCCCTGATCCAAACATGGTGAAGGTAAAAGGAGGAGAACCGGGAGGAGAAGGGGGACCTGAGGAATCAGGAGAGGAGTCGGAGTGCGGACTCGAAGGTGGACTGGCTCGACGACGACGGTGCGGAGCAGGTCGATCAACCGGGAACTGAGGATGAAGGCCAAGAAGTCTCCGGGAAAGGCGCCTTGGGGGCGCGATGATGACAGGAAGAAGGAAACCGACAAGGGCAGAAAGGGGCAAAATCAAGAAGGTCAAGGGCAGATAAGGTGCAGTGACGATTGATTTTAGAGTCTTTGCCAGGCGGTGTAAACCAGGCGCTTCTTCACTTAAGGTCAGTGTGTGGTGTGCGTTAATTTTAATTGTTAAACCCTTTCCGTTGTTGAGAGAAAAAAAGTGTGCAACGTAGCTGAAAATAAACCTACAGAGAACAGAATAAAAATGCTGAAATAACAGAAAAATAACAGCTACATATGCATCTGTCAAACCCAAGAAAGTGGGTCTCTCAAAACTATGCTGAAAAGAAAGGGAAAAACTATGGAAACACACACAAACGAAGCTCAACAGATCTAGGGTCAAAGGGGACAGAGATCCGGAGGATAAAGCTGCAGATAAGGGGTGCAGATCACAGCCAAGAGACAGAGGCAAGGTGGCTGGAAAAAGGGAAATCAGCAAAAAACCGGGGGGGGGCAAGGCAGAGGCCTTTAGAGGAGGTCCAAACAAAACGACAAGAGGTGATTTGAAGGGAAAAGAGGCTGATTTCAATGGATCTGGAAGTGAGGTCACAGATCTGGAAAAAGAGGGGGCTGAAGCTCTGAAACCGACGGCTGAAACAGCTGAAACTCTTCCACAAAAAGTGGAGGGTACTAAAGCCCTAAGGGGCTGGGTTCCCACTTAGATGAGTAAAACAGATCAGATCTTGGTCAAGGCGGGCTGAGACAGAGGCTGGAAAACCCTGGCAGAGGCTGCAGCAGAACCCAGAAAAATTACAGAAAAAATGCTGGAAAAAAGGCAGGTCGCAGGTTCTGACCTGATTTTGGTTGAGGTCGCAGGTTACAGGCTGAAAAGTGCGTCCAGGTCGCGGGTTTTGGGCCAAAAGGTGCGACCCCCCCGTTCCGGCTGTTTCGGCGGCAGATTTTCTGAAAAATTGCCGTCTCAGGTGCGGCTGGTGTCGCTTACCTGCGCAATAGGGCCAGAAACACACGGAAGTTAGAGATTTTAGGTTTTTAGGGTTTTATGTGAGAAAAATGACATGAAAAGAGAAAAACTAAGCAGCTAAAAAAGAAGCCCTAGGGCCTGAAGTAGCTGGATATGCGGGAATATGAAAAACGACAGCGGTCGTAATTTAAAACCCGTGTGGAGTCGCCATTTGTTAGTATGAATTCTTTGTCGAAGCGTACGAAAAAGAACCACTTTAGCTACGCATAAATAATAGCCCTAACAACAATAATGGCTGCAAAACATCTTCAGATCTGCAATTAGTAGTTAAAGTGCTGCAACAAACAGATCTATAAATGGAAAGATATTAAGCAGTGAAGTAAAGAGTTTGCTCCATGCATCCAACAGACAAGACAAGAACACAATTTTTGAATGAATTTTTATATTACAGGGCACCTGGGAGGAAACAAGAAGGTGTATCCAAATCTCCTCAATGGGATGGGTTCTTTGTAGTCCTCAGCACTTCAGATCTAAGCTTTCTCTCTCTTGTAGATGTAGAAAACCCAATGTAGAAGGTAGGGCTCAATGGGAGCAACAATGACAGAAAATGAGACCGAGTGTATAGATCCAGAGTGATCTAGTATGCAACAAAAGGTGAAGAATGAAGGGGAAAACCCTCTTATTTATAACAAAATATTGGGTCATTCTAGATCTTGGTGCATGATTAAAATAATGTTAACCAAATCTAGATCCACCTCTATGGAATATTTGATTATTATTTGTTGGAGGGAAAGGGTGTTTGACTTGGGTCAAATCCCTTGATTAGTGAAAAATAAATAAATAAATGATTTATTTATCTTTTTAAGGAAGTGGTTGGGATATAATCAAATAAATAATGATTTAGTTGATTAATGGTGGTTGATTTGGTCATATTTAACAAGGAATATTATTTAAATAATTAGTCCTAGAAAATAATAAGATAACTATGGGTTTATCTTATTAATTTCTTTGTTTTTGGGTTAAACATGACTGGGAATAATAATTAAATTATGGTTTAATTAATTATTCCTTTTGGGGTTTCCTAATTAACATAGTGAAAGCAGTTTTACTTGGGGTAAAGCTGGTCTTACATGGTGTACTTGGGTCCATCTAATGATGAAGAGTTAGATGACCAAAAAATGGTGTAACATCTTGACTGGCGAAGAGACCTGCATGTTAAGTGGTCAGCCTCTGGCAAGGTACTGAGGAATAGGTGGCAACGCGGTATTTTGAGAATCAATTTTCCTCAAATGTGGCGGTGGAGGCTTTTACGTCTGACAACACTTATGAGATTTTTTGTAAAATGTGTTTTATTTGGGGATTAGGCTTTTGATAAGCATTTTTAGACGTAATCCATAGTATCTTTAATCCTCTCCCCAATTACAGTGCATTTGTCTTCGACGGTAATCTCTTTATACCTTTTGGAATTCTTTATGTTCTTTTCTTTGTTGTCGAAGTACTTGCGGGGGTTCATAAGGCATCAATGGTTCATGAATCATTGATAAACGTGAATTTTAAACCCCGCAAGTGATTTCCTGTGGTAAATCGAAGGCGGGAGGATCGTCACCCTCAACCTTCGTAATTTCTTCAGACGTAGCAAAGAAATCGTTGAAACCCTGCAAAATATGAAAAATGTTATAAATTCCTGCATAAATTAGGTTGACTGCTTCAAAGGACGAGTGGAGGAAGCGTGGCCGTTGGATGGCGTCATCCAACGGTCAGGATCAATTAGGAGAGATCGTGGAATGGGCGAAAGAAGATTGAATCTGAGCCGTCGATCTCGTAGAGATCGACGGTCGGGAGTGGACGTTGAAAGTCAAATGGAGGAAATGGGTGATGGAATATGGACCGTTGATCTAAAGATCAGATCGACGGTGGAGATTGATTTTCTACCGCGCCATAACACGGTTATCACATGGGCAACTTTGTTAATTGTCGGGCATCTTCGGTGAGCGATCACCGTTGGATGGGCCGCCCCAGATCGGACGGTAGATAGCGATATCGCTGGGCATCCCGGTCCGAACGTTAATGCGCGATGGATGGCGGATGGACGACAGTTTTGCAAATAGTACACAGGACGCGTGGCGGAAAGTGTATGGAATCGCTGGCCATCAGGGGAAAAAAACCTTTTGCCCGAAGGCGGCACGATGGATACTGCAGGTTTTGGGCAAGCGACTTTCGAGCAGTGGGGACCACGGAAAGACGCACTCCGCGCCATCCGATCTACAGATCAGATCGACGGTGCGGAATGGTTCAAAAATGAAACTGGTGGAATAAATGAAAAATAAATTAAAAACCCAAGTTTTTCGAAAATATATCAGGTTTTAATGTTTTTTGGGGGCAGGATAAATATAAATACGACTAGGCGCCTAGCTGACTCAGTGCTTGGTCCTGGCGCTAGGGCGCATGGATGAAAAGGGGTTAGAGACTTAGCCCGAGGGGGCTTAAGTCCAATACATAGAAAATATGCATTTTAATGGTTTCGTAAGGATTTTGAAAGGAAATAAAGGTTTCGATAAGGCTAAGAAAGGGTCTTAGAACCTTATCAAGGGTTTTTATGACGTGGAAGGGGGAGAAACATGCAAAGGAGGGATTTTCATGGGAAATGAAGGGGTAGAAAATGAGGTTAGCTTAGGAAGAGGGGGAAGGGGAAAAGGATCCTTGCAGCAGTAATCTGGCTTGGAAATGAGCAGGATTTTTGAGTGTAAGATGGGAATATCAATGAAGTTTTGGACAGAGAAAAGGCAGGAGGCCTCCAAGAGTCTTCAAGAGCCAACATATTTTAGTAATGAAATTTGTTCCTTGAAGGCTCAAAAAATCTTAGCCACCTTTTGGTATAACAAATATTTATAGGTGGCTAACAGTGGCTCCACTTGGGGATGATGCCTTCTTGAAGGCATCAAGAACTTTCAGACTTGCATTCTCTGGGAGGCTGATGAGTTGCCTGATCCTTTAATGTTCTCTGGGAGGCTGATCAGTTGCCTCATCCATTAGGCTACTCTTCCTGTGCTGGTATGATTTTCTCTGAAAATGTTTTAGCAGTCATAAAAGCAATGGTTCTTCATCAATACAACTTTCTACCTACCCAATCCTACAGATCTAACATTTTTTCTTCAATAGAGTGCACTTGGATTGGAAAACTCTTTTCACAACATTTTATTCTTTTGAAAGCAGGAAACTAATCTAATTCTACTCCTTATTTCTCCCTGAACTCAGATTAAACAGTTGAGTTCAGATGCTTCTCTACCTATTCTACTATCTGTTGGGATTAAACTATCCAACAGATCTTTATTCTCTAATTTCTACTACAGAAATTGAAAAGAACTCAAGTCAGGATTGAACAGTCTAACTTGATGCTGGTCTATGGCATAAAAGACAAGCTGCACATAGACATTTATTTCACAAAAATTAAATAAAAAATGGAAGGCTTAAGATCTGAAAATTTGGAAACATTTCCTTCATCTTTTCACAGCTCTGTTTTGACTCTTATTGAGTTGTCTTTCCTTTTCTTCTGGTTCAGATTTTGAGCTAATTAGAACCAGATTTTTACATCTCTTTGACTCAGAAAAATAGAACATATTTGAGTCATTTATGTTTGCAACCTTAGGTTCAGATTTTGATCATGTTTGAACCTTTAATTTATATCCTAAAATATCTACTGATAAGCCAAGATTAGACAGTTTGGCATATCAAATTCACTATCCTATCAGCAGAAAATTTAAAGCTAACTGTTCAAGATTAAGGAGTTTGACTAACTAGAAGTGTGTTTTTCAGGAGTGGCATTTGAGCTTGCACACTTTCAGATTTATCTCTCTCTTTTTTGGTATGGGGCTATACCTTGCTTGTTTTCAAAATCTGCCCTCTTTTCTTTCTTTTCATTGTTTTTTCATTTTTGTTTTTTACAACTTTGAATGCAATGGTGGATGAAATATTCATAATGGAAAAGATAAAAAGGCTTCAAAACATAACATGGATCAAGAGAAGTAATGCTTAAGCATCCTGCCATTGACAGGACCCCCAAACAATTCTGCTCCATTCAACTCCTGCAAGAAAAATGCATTGTTACCAGCAGTTGAATGAATAGAGTAAGGGCCAAGCCATAGGTTGTCAAATTTTCCATGCTTGCCCTTCTCTTCCCTTCTTGAGTCCCACTTTAAAACTTTGTCCCCAATCTTGAAATTGCTGGCCTTTGTTCTTCTGTCAAAAAGCTTCTTAATGCTGTCTTGTTTATGCAATGCTTTGTTATACACTTCCTCTTTGGTCTGTTTAAGATGAATGGTCTGATTTATTCTTCTGATCATGTCATTATCTTCAGTCTGCAACTCTTGAATCAAATTTATCATTGGTACACCAAGGTTGTTTGGAAAAATTGCATCAGTACCATTTACAAGATGAAAAGGTGACATACCAATGGATTTCTTCAAAGTCAATCTGTCAACCCAAAGTGCATGAATCAGCTTTGTGTGCCAAGAATTATTGTTGTCCTCCAACATTTTCTTGATTATGTTCACTAAACTTTTGTTTGAGGATTCTGCAAGTCCATTACCTTGAGGGTAATAGGTCGTGGAATGCCCCAATGTTATTTGATATCTGTGACAAAACTCAACCATCTTATTTGATCCAAATGCTCCTGCATTATCAATGATGATCTTGGTAGGATAGCCAAATCTGGAGAGAATATTAGTCTCCATAAATTTTATGATAACTGAATCATTGGCCTGCCTACAAGGAATGGCTTCTATCCACTTAGTGAAATAGTCTGTGGCAGTGAGAATCCATCTGTGCTGGGCAGAAGATGGGGGATGGATTTCTCCTATAAAGTCAAGTCCCCACTATTGAAAAGGGGCTTCAACAGTGATTGGATGCAGAGGGAGGGGTAGTAGTTTTCTTTTGCCTTCAAAAAGTTGACACTTATGACAGGCTATGATCATCTGGTGTACATCATGGAAAAGAGTAGGCCAATAGAAACCATCCCTCAAAATTTTGTTGGCTGTTGTCTTCCAGTACAAATGACCTCCACACTCTCCTTCATGGAACTGGTACTTAACCTTATTTGCATCAAACTCAGGAAAATACTTAAGAAATAGACCACTTGCATTCCTCCAATAAAGACATTTATCTATAATGCAGTAGTTTACATCTTTCAATTTGAGGAACCTTGCCTTTGTTTTTTGTCAAACTAGGAGGTGTATTAAAATTAAGCAGAACACAAAGAATATCAGCATACCAAGAGGAATTCATAAAATGACTTTCAATAATGGTAGTTGAAATTTTCCTCTTGATCATCTAAAGCATTAATCATATGAATATCAAGAACTTCACAATTTGATTCAGCCATTAATCTAGATAGACCTTGGCCTTTGATGAACTTAGTGGTTTTATCTCTAAATCATATTCAAGAATAATAGCAATCCACTTACCTCTCTTACCATCTGGGTCCTGTGTTAGAATGTTTTTAACAACTGAATTTGGGACAAAGGCAATAATATGCGAATGAAGGATGTATACTCTGAAGTCTTTCAATGCTTTAACCAAAGCAAAAGCTTGCTTCTCCATAATGTTATACTTCAAAAGGGCATCCCTCAATGCCTTGCTAAAGAATGCAATGGGCTGCTCTTGTCCTTGTGGATTTTTCTATAAAAGGACAACAACTATGGTATGTTCTGATGCAAACGAGAAAATATAAAAATATTTTGAAAAATCAGGCCTTATCAGAACCGGTGTTTTGGTCAACGCTTGTTTCACCAGTTCAAAGGATTGTTTTGCTTCCAAGGTCCATTTTACCCCTTGCTCCTTTTTCAGCATGTTTGTGATATTCCTAAGGAGCTCAACCAAGTTGGGTATGAACCTTCTCAAAAAGTTAATCTTCCCAATGAAATATTGCAACTCCTTGATGTTTTGAGGACGAGAGATTTGTAATATGGCCTCAATCCTCTTTGGATCTATCTTTATACCCTCTTCTGAAATAATGTGTCCAAGAAGCTTACCTTCTTGGAGACCGAATAGTGTCTTCTTAGGGTTTAAAGATATTCCAAACCTTTTGCACTTCTCGAAAAATTTTCTCAAATGTTCTAAGTGTTCTTCATTTGTTTTTTAAAACACAGTGACATCATCAAGATAGATAATGATGAAGAAGCCCAATTCTTCCGAGAATGTTATGTCCATGGCTCTTTGGAAAGTTGCTCCAACATT